>CAUYSK010062938.1:0-111587 GCA_963575035.1 Avahi laniger
TCGTCATCCTAGATTTGATGAAAATGGTTTGTATTTAATTTTTGGACTTTTTGAGAGATGTGTTTGGCAGAAAGTTGAGTCCCACTGAATTTTTCCTCTGCTCAAATAAGATAAATTTGAAGTTGTTTTGTATTCCTTATACTTGGGTTACGAAGAGAAGTAAAAGACAGTTGTTTATTTTCCAAGTACTTCACTGTGAATTGTTTTTAAAATTACAAAAGTAATGGCCAGGCACAAAGGCTCATGCCTGTAATCCTAGCACTTTGGGAGGCCAAAATGGAAGGATCGCTTGAGGCCAGGAGTTCAAGACCAGCTTGAGCAACATATAGTGAGACCCCATCTGTACAAAAAAATAGAAAAAAAAAATTAACTGAGTGTGGGGGCATGTGCCTGGAGTCCCAGCTGCTCGGGAGGCTGAGACAGGAGAATTGCTTAAACCCAGGAGTTTGATGTTGCTGTGAGCTATGATGATACCATTGTACTCCAGCCTGAGCGGCAGAGTAAGACCCTGTCTCAAAAAGAAAAAAAATGACAAAATAGTACCATGTTTTAGAATTTCATTTTTGCAAGATGAAAAGAGTTCTGGAGAAGATGGATGGTGGTGATGGTTGCACAACATTGTTAAGGCCACTGAACTTACACTTGAAAATGGTTAAGATGATAAATTTTACATCATGTATCTTTTATCACAAAAAAATTTTCTCAAAAACAAGTAATGTGATAGTCATAAAATTTTCCCTCATTATAGAGATGCATAGAACAAAAAGTGAAAGTCATCTTTACCGACGCTTCCTCTGGCCCCTCCCAGTTTCCCTACTTCTGTACCTCTTCCCCAGAGATTTGGTGTATATCTTTTCAGATATTTCTCTTCCAAGACTTTCCATTAAAGATTCGTGTGGGTTCCATTGATCCTTCAAGTCACTTTTTCATGGTAGTATATACAGTTGTGACAGTTAAGTAAAATTAAAAAAAAAAAAAAAGCAGAACATAATTTGGGAACTGTGCCTTTTTTATCTTAAGATTAAATTTACTGTTTAATTTGTTCTCCATGATATGTTTTTCCTGGAAGTAGTCTGCACAAATGAATTATTGTGGCTAAGCTACTTGGGCTTTTAATACGTACCTGGAAGAAAGTATAAGGAAAAGTGCAACTGATAACCTTAAATTAGTTGTTAAGCAGAAGGAGTCGTTTCTTTGTTTCCGTCCAGTTGACCACTCGTCTTTCCTCTGTCAATGGGTGAACAGTGGGCTAACAATTTGATTTTTTTGTTGTCGTTTGTTTTATAGAGCTGAGGAATTTGTAGGTAGGAAGTTGATGGTATCAGAAAATTAACCCACATTCATAGACCTTGGTTCCCTGGCAGTCTGGTTTTTGGCCATAACTGGAACTTACAATAGCTATCCTGGAAGTATTTTAACACTTCATCTTTCTTTTTAGTTGGGGTTCTTTTTTTCAGGCTTTGCAATACCTGATAGCCTTGGCTTCCATTAAGAGGAAGCAAGTAGATCAAGTGTTCATTGTCCTCTTGAATGTGGTGATTCAAAATGATCAGATATGTGAATTCCTGAAAATAAGAAGCTTGGAATAAACTGTTCTCTAACTGATATTTATTTCAATTCCAGAACGTGGTCCAAAACAATTCCTGGGAAAGTTGAATTCTTCTCTAGTGAAGGTTCAGACACATCTCTACCAATTCCAATAGTGCCACTACGGGGCGTGGATGACTCCTACCCTCCCCAGAAGAAGTCTTTCATGATGCTCAAGTACATGCATGACCACTACTTGGACAAGTATGAATGGTTTATGAGAGCGGATGATGATGTTTACATCAAAGGAGATCGTCTGGAGAATTTTCTGAGGAGTTTGAATAGCAGCGAGCCCCTCTTTCTTGGGCAGACAGGACTGGGCACCACGGAAGAAATGGGAAAACTGGCCCTCGAGCCTGGTGAGAACTTCTGCATGGGGGGGCCTGGTGTGATCATGAGCCGGGAGGTACTTCGGAGAATGGTACCACACATTGGCAAGTGTCTCCGGGAAATGTACACCACCCATGAGGACGTGGAGGTGGGAAGATGTGTCCGGAGGTTTGCAGGGGTTCAGTGTGTCTGGTCTTATGAGGTAAGAACGAAATCTTTTACTATGGGAAAAACTATTAATTTTGTCATTAGTTCTTTTTTTCTTTTTTTTAATTTCAGTTCCCTTTATTACCTTTTCTCTTGGTTTTTACAGCATACCTTCCATACTTTTGTCCTAATACCTTGGTTAATAAATAATGGCACTTGGGGCCTAAAAAAAAGATATCGTTTGCTGATGGTCACAGTGATATTTTCATGATTTTCCAGAAAATCATCTTATCAGACTTCTGCTGGTTCTACAGCTGAAATTGCAAGAGTGTAGGACTTTTCCCTGACTCTGTTCTCCCAAAGGCCTGACTGTTCTTGTCTGGTCATGATGACCCACACAGATAAGAAACTTACGTGTTTTGAATTTATAAAATGATTCGTGATGTGAAAAAGCCAATAGCTTGTGGCTTTGCATTTATTTTGAGCCTTGACTTCTCAGATGGTTATTGTAATCTGTGCCTTTACAATTATAGTTGTTCCTTTCAGAATAGATGGTCTGCATTTTCTTAGTTACCTTGACACATAAGTGAAATTTGTTGAAGGAAGTAGGAAGTCTACTTGCTGACTTTTTAATAGTTCTACAGACTGTGAGTTAGCTTTGGACTTTTCTCTGTTACTATTGGCAGGTGTGCTTCTCTTGTCTTCAGTTGCAGGATCCTAATGGTTAGAGTGAAAAAAAATATTTAGATTGTGTTGTGTTTAGGTTGATAAACTGATTGTGTTTGTAAGGAACAGAGGCAGTTGCTAGATCTTTTGCCCAAGAAAAAGAATGAACTTTCTGTTTTTTTATTTATTTTATTTTTTAATTTCTTCTTTTTTGTCCCCCACAGATCATTCATAAGGAAAGGAATGCACTTTCTGATGTGAACTGTTAGATCTTTTTCTCTACCCACCCCCCCGCCACCTTTTTTAAGAGATAGGGTCTCACTCTGTCACTGAGGCCTGGAGTGCAGTGGCACAATCATTGCTCAGTGCAGCCTCGAACTCCTGGGCTCAAGTGATCCTCCTACCTTAGCCTCCCAAGTAGCTGGGACTACAGGCGCACGCAACCACACTTAGCTAATTTTTTTATTTTTTGTGGAGATGGGTGTCTCACTATTTTGCTTAGGCTGGTCTCAAACTCCTGGCCTCAAGCTGCCCTCCTGCCTTGGTCTCCCAAAGTGCGGGGATTACAGGCGTGAGCCACTGTGCCTGGCCTTAGTTCTTTTTTGAGTTAATTTTCTAAAGTCATACTTTAGTGAAGAAATGGTATTCTTGCCTGTACTTGTCTTCCCCCCAGACTTGCTTTTAAATGTCTTCTAATCACTCTGTTTTCTTTTGTTTGAACTTCCAGGGAAGTGGACATTTTCAAGTGTACAGGGAGTGGTCTTCATGTAATTTTTAATTATGAAGTCATAAAGGTACACTTTAAATTGTAAATGTGATCTGAGTGAACCCCTTATTCTCTGTGTGCCTTACGCTCTCCCCCAGCCCGCATGCACAGGGGACGGTTCACTGGGCCTAGAGGTTCTAGGGGGTCATGTATTTTTGCAGTGAGGAAGGCTGTTTGAGGATTTCATGCTGTTTTAAGCATTATACAACTGGCTGTATTTCTGCATTTTCTACATCCTTAATTACGTAGTTATAACCTTAATATATTTCATTATAGTTAAAATATGTAATGCTTTGACACTTTCCCCTGATCTGATCTCTGAGAAGCTGGCCTTCTTGCCGGAACTGTAGAAGATAGGCCTATTTTTGAGAGAAAATTTTTAAAAATATGTCTCAGTGTAGTCATGTTATATACTGCTAGACAGACACCAGTAGAGCCAGTATCTTGAGTTTTATCAAGAACTTTGCTCTAGCTTTAGCACTCAGGTGTACTTAGGCAACATCATCCTGGGGTTGCAGGGTTCGGAGGCTGTGTGGGGCTGATTTTCCTCTGATATGATATAATCAGCAGAGGTTTCTAACACACCAAGAAGGGTGCCTAGAATTATCCTGTCTGGACCCTGGAAGCTGCCCCTAAGACTCGATGTATGCTGTCAGTGGCCTTATTAGCTAAAGGGACCTGGTCGGTGAGGCAGCTCCCTCCCTGGGTGGTTGCTTGTTTCCCCACCCTGGGCGCTGCAGCAGGGAGGACCTCCCTGGAGTGTGGGTAGTCGGGGTTTGCCCGCTGCTCTGCATTACTTTAGATGCCTTGTGATGACTGAGCTTTTGCTAGATACTGCTGGCTTGCTCTCTGGTGGCTGGTGCTGGAAGCCCTCCCACCACCAGTGCCCAGAGTTCTTTCTTCCTCTTCTGTGAGTTGCCTATTCATAGCCTTGGCCCCTTTTTCTGTTGGAATGTTGTCTGTCTTATGGTTTTGTTGGAGTGCTTTATTTTGGGTAGAGTGTCTTCTTCCAGATTGTGGCTTGTCTTTTTTCTATTTTTTATTTTTTATTTTACTCCAATAGAAAGGGGAAAACTGATGATTCACAAAAAATAGAAGGTTTGCTAAAGCCATGTCTTCAAATAGTGTATGGTATGGGATCTAATACACAAGTGGAGGGAAAGCCATGGTTAGTGCGTTGCTTTTGTAGCAGGGGGGGAAAAGTTATTTTTTTAGTTAAAAAAAGAAATAAAGTTTTTTTTTACAGCTTCTTTTGAAACTACAACTAAAGTACTTTCCAAAAAATAAAATATCTAACATCTTTAGAAACATATTTTTCCATTCCGTAACTATGTCATTCTGTTAAATAAAAAAGATTTATTTAAAAAAAAAAATTTTTTTTTTAGAGACAGGGTCTTACTCTGTTGCCCAGGCTGGAGTGCAATGTCATGATCATAACTCAGTGCAGCCTCAAACTCCTGTGCTCAAGTGATCCTCCCTCTTCAGCCTCCTGAGTAGACTTGTCTTTTCACCTTAATTGTGAACTTTTTATTATATGCAAATTGTGAATCTAAGTTCAGTCCAATTTATGATTCTTTTCCTTTATGGTTTGTGCTTTTGTGACTTATTTAAGAAATTCTTCTCTTCCTTGGATCACAAAAGATTTTCTCCTATATGTTTTCCTATACGTTTAAAATTTTGCCTTTCACATCTGGTTCATTATCATTTTTAAGAATTATATCTGTTGGGACATTTACCATCTTATTAGACCTTTGATTTTTTTTTTTTTCTTTCTGTACTTTAAGTGCTTCTAACCTAAGTTGTTATTAGGGTTTATCATTGTGTTCACCACTTAGGTGAGCTTAATCCTTCATGTGGATGAGAAACTTTTATTAAACTTCCTGTAAATTTAGTTTCTCCATTAAGGCTTGTATTATGAGAAATTATTGAGGTGGAGTCTTACGATGGAGACAATTATGTTAAGCTTTGGGTCTTGGAAGGTACTTATTTTGCCCTATTATAAACCTAGCCAGAAGGTATAATTTTTTTTTTTTTTTTGCAAATAGAATTAATGCCTTTGGATAATACTTATGTAATTAAAATAACTGGTAAGGAACAACTGTCAAAGTCCAGATTCATTTCTAGGCTTGTTTTGATAATTATTGGTAGTTATGTCTTAATAAACAGCTTTAAAATGTTATTTAAAAATAATTTTAAGCTCACAGAAAAGTTACAGGAGGATGAAAGCATGGGCCTTGAGGTTGTAAACCCTGGAAAAGAGGTGAGAGGAGCTGGTCAGGCCTGGTCCACTTTGTCACATGGAGCTAGCATTATTGACCCAAGTCATATATATTTATATATATATGTGTGTGTGTGTGTGTGTGTGTGTGTATATATATATATTTTTTTTTTTTTTTTTTTTTTTTGTAGGCAGAGTCTTGCTCTGTTGCCCTGGCTAGGGTGTAGTGGCATCATCATAGTTCACTTGCAACCTCAGACTCCTGGGCTCAAGCGATCCTGCCTCTTAGCCTCCTGAATACCTCGGAGTACAGGTGCATGCCACCATGCTTCGCTAATTTTTTTCTGTTTTTAGTAGAGATAGGGTCTCTTGCTCAGGCTGATCTCCAACTCCTGAGCTCAAGCCTGCCTCAGCCTCCCAGGGTGCTAGCATTACAGGTATGAGCCACTGTGCTTGGCCCATATGAAATTTTTTTGAGAAACATTATTGAAAAATTTGAAACAGTAATTTATTTTATCTCAACAAATGTATGAAATATTATACTACTCCTTTATGAATAGTATACTAAGAGAGAACAAAGAGCAAGTTGATCTAAGTAACGTCTTCATTTTGTTTCTAACTTTTTGTTGATGAACACTGTACCTCTGGAAAAGTGACTAGGTCATAAGTGTAGAGCTCAGTGGATTTTCACAAACTGCACACAATTGGGTAACCAGCACACAGATCTTTCTTGTATTTTTTTCATGCAAGGTTTGACTAATAATGAAGGTGTTTGGGTAGATGATAATCATTATTAATGGAATTTGGAGATAGGTAAAGGTGGTTTGGCAACTTTGTAATGTTAGTGTCTTTAATAGCTAATGTTATCATGTTCAAAATTCAAAAGTGCAAAGGTTTACAGGGATAAGTCTTCCTACCTCTCTCTCTAACCGCTGGTCTCCCCTCTGTGAGTTAGTCACCGTGGCATATCCTTACAGAGCTATCATATGGTATATCATATCATATACAAGCAATTAAGTTTATACATCTTCCCCCGTTTTACAGGAATATGTTATGCATACTGTCTACATCTTGTTTTTCAGTTAAATTTCTTGGAAGATTTTCCATTTACACATAAAAGAACTTCATCTTTTTTATGAACATTCAGGCTGTTTCTAGTTCTTTTTAGCGGCATTTCTAGTCAGTCATTTCACCCAAGGCTTCCCCACCTTTTTTCCCATCGTGGCACTCACACACACGGAGGAGAGTGCTTCCAAGGGCTCCTGCTCCCCACCCCCACACCACCCACCCCCAGAGGGATTGTTACCATGAGCAGATTCTCCCCTCAGAGAGAGTTCTGCAGGGAGAACTTGTTCATGATACATGTGTGTACCAAAATACGCCAATTGTGAAGCTCTGGGTTCACCAGTAAGCATTTGTTAAGGGCTTATTAATGAGCCAAGAACTGCTCTCTGAATTGATAGGGAAATTGCAGAAGATTGAAACATGAATGGCCTTCTTTTTCTCCCTCAAGGGCTTCAATGTAGTTGAGGAGACAAGGACCGTATGTACATGAAACAGTTGAAGAGAAATTAGAAGTATGAAACCCCATGATACTGATTTTAAATATAAAATAGTATAAGGAAGGATGAGATCAATGATGTTCTTTTTATGGGAAGGCATATCATCGAGGGAAATTGGAGTTTACAGCAAGATACATAAAAAGAAGAGATCTCACTTGTTAATCTGACTGGCTTATCAAGGAAAATTGAGCAGCTGTGCTTTAGAAGCCTGGGATTTTTCCCCCTCTTTAATAATAGAAGAAATAGTATTTCTTTAAAAAAAAATGGACACATTGTAATTGTACATATTTATGGGTTACAGTTTAATGTTTCAATACATGTATATGTTGTGTAATGATCAGATTAGGGTGGTTGCCATATCTGCCATCTAATGAGAGGTGGTCGAATGTTCTGACTGCAAAGAAATAACCTTTCTTAACTGCTGGTTGTCCCGGAGGTGATTTGTGTTATAGTAGTGCCTTCCTCACTTCTTTAGGCCTCCTGTTAACTTCACCTGCCTCAGAACCGGGCAGGCCCCTCAGTGGCTAGGGTAGAAGTTCCAGAGACTGCACTAATGCTGCATGCTCCTTTAAGGCAGAGCCCTTCATGGGCTTGTACTGAGCCTTGTTCTTTTGTTGTGCAAGTTTGGTGGTTCAATTTCTAAGCTTCTAATGGATTAGAAGTGGCAAATTAGCACCCCAAAAAGGGAACTGCTATATAAGGACCGTATCAGCAGTGAGTGGGAAGGGCATGAGAGGAGAAAAAAAAATTAGAGGAAATGAGACCGTGAACAGCACAGCTGTCTAATTGTGTTACTGATTTCTTTTTTTTATTTTTATTTATTTATTTATTTTATTTTCTCCCTCTCCCTGTGTTACTGATTTCTAATTCCATTGAACTATGGCTGGAGAACATACTTTGTATGATTTCAATTCTTTCAAATTTATTGAGACTTTTTTGTGGTCTAACATTATGGTTTATCCTGGAGAATGTTCCGTGTGCACTTGAAGAATGTGTATTCTTCTCTTGTTGAGTGGAGTGTTCTACAGATGTCTTGTTAGGTCCGATTGGTTTATAATGGTAAGTCTTTTCTTGTTGATTTCTTTCCTGATGTTTATCCATTATCAAAAATGGAGTATTGAATTCTCCAATATTATTGTTGACTTGTCTATTTCTTTCATTCTGTCAGGTTTTTCACATTTCATTTTGGGGCTCTGTTTTTGGGTGCACAAACGTTTATAATTGTTACATCTTCCTGATGGATAGACCTTTTTATCATTATAAAATTCCTTCTTTGTCTCTAGTAACAATTTTTATCCAAAATCTCTTTTGTCTGATATTGGTGTAACTACTCTAGCTCTCTTTTGGTTACCATTTACATGGCATATCTTGATTTTTCGTCTGTTTACTTGTTTGTTTTTGAAGGTAAAGTGTGTTTTTTGTAGACAGCATATAGTTGGATCATTTTTTAAATCCATCTGTCAGTTCTGCCTTATAATTGGAATGTTTAATCCATTTGCATTTAATGTAATTACTGATGGAGGAGGATTTATGTCTGCCATTTTGCTATTTGTTTTCTATATGCCTTCTTTGTTCTTCTGTTCCTCCAATACTGCCTTCTTTTGTGTTAAGTAAATATATTTCCTAGTGTACCTTTTTAATTCCCTGATTATTTCTTTTACTGTGTTTAAGTTATTTTCTTAGTAGTTGCCCCGGGGTTATGATTAACATCTTAACTGATAACATAGTTCAGATTAATACTCTCTTAATAACAATAGTAAACAAAATCTTTGTTCCGTTCCCTCTCCTTCTCTTTGTGCTGTTATTGTCAAACAAATTATATCTTTATACATTGTATGCCCACTGAGTTTCTCATACTTGGAGTTTGAGCTTCTTGGGTGTGTGGCTTGTTTTCTAATCAAATTTGAGAATTTTTCAGCCATTATTTCTTTAAATTTTTCTGTCCATTTCTCTTTCTTTCTCTCTGTCTCTCCTCTCTCTCTCCTGTCCCCCACCCCTCTCTTTTCTTTTTTGGAACTCTCATCATGCATATGCTCAGGCTCTGTTCATTTTTATTCATTTTGTTTTCTTTCTGTTCCTCAGACTAGATAATACCAGTGGATCTACCTTCACATTCACCGATTCTTTCTTCTGCCTGTTCAAATCTGTGTTTTTGTTTTTTTTTCATTTCAGATATTATACTTTTCAACTTCAGAATTTCTATTTGGCACTTAAAAAAAAAAATTCCCTTGCTTTATTGGCTGCTTTTTTCTTCTGCGTATGAGCCAAGAAAGTATTTCTTGTTTCTTTGCATGTCTCATAAATTTTTGTTGGAAACTGGTTATTTATTTATTATTATTTAAATGTGACAGCTCTGAAAATCAGATTCTGCCCCTTCCCCAGGGATGTTGTTGCTGTTTGTTGTTGTTTGTTTAGTGACTTTTCAGAATGAATTCTGTAAAGTCTGTATTCTTTTTTATATGTGGCCACTGAAGTCTCTGCTTGGTTTGCTTAGTGCTTAGTTAATGATTGGACAGACAGAGATTTCCTTAGATGCCTGAAACTAAGTTTCCCACTCTTTTCTGAGATCTCTTTGTACATGTAGGTGCTTGCCCTCCACACTCACCAGGCAGTTAACAACTCTGCCTTAGCCTTCGCCTCCTGCTTGTGGAGAGCCTCAAGGTCAGCCAGAGGTGAGAGCTCAGGACTTTCTCAGGTCTTTCCTGAGCATGAGCACAGTCCTGCATATGTGCATGGCCTTCTGGATTCCCAGGAGTATATTGAAGCTTTTCAAAACCCTCGTGGACATCTCATTCCTCACCTTTTCTTTTTGAGCTTTTTAATTAACCGATTTTTAGCACTGCCTGTTAGCCATCCCCTTTGACAGTAAAATATTCAACAATTGCCTCTGATTGTTTTTAACTATTCTTTCATCCTTTGCAGTGGGAGAGCTCTGAGTCAGGTCAGATAAAAACAGCCTTGCAAGTGGGGTCAGATAATGACAATTATCTGGAAATGGGGCTTTGAAGTAGCTCCAGCCTCTCTCTCCCCTCCAGTGGCTTCCAGGCTGTTGGTTTTTAAAGCTAGGACAGATCTGGAATACTGGATGTGGAAATAGGGCAAGTTAAAATACTGCAAAGCTTATTGTTACTGAAATTTTGCTGTTTTTCTTGCATAAATGCTCCCCAGGTTACTACAAACCTTTAGCTAATATTCAGAGTCCTGAAAAGGTTGCCTTTGACAATTTTTGCCACTGTTCTCTTTATTTTTATGATGGACAGACTTTTTGGAGATCTTTGCTCTGCCATTTTCGTTGGTGTCACCTGAGAACATCCATTATGGGGCCTTAGCTTCACAGCTTCAATTTTGCTTTTTATAATTAGATGAATTACTCTGAGTATCCCCTTTTACTTTGTTTACAAAGTCAGGGTATTGTGTCGTAAAAATTAGAAAGACTTTCAACCAATTTGTTACAATATTTACACACATTCATTCTTAAAATAAATTTTGGACATCTGCCATCAGCAGGACACCATCTAGCTGGGACATGGCAGTGCAGAAAGCAAAGACCCTGCTCTCTTATTGTTCTCTTATATTCTAGTGGAGCTAGGCTGGGGTGCAAAGAGACAGTCAGTAAAGAGGAGTGTGGGTGGTGTGTTTAGGACATAGCAAGGTGATCTGTGTGACTGGAGAGGAGTATCAAGGCAGAGAGTGGTTGAAGGGCGAGGCCAAAGGGCACCATCTCGAGGGGAGGCAGGGGCTGCTGAGGACTTTGGTTTGAGTGTCGGTAGGCTGGGCTTGAGTCGTCGTGCCCCATTCAGCTTCATTCTTCACCAGCTCTGTGTTCTTGGGCAGTGAGTCACCTAACTCCCTTGAACCTTAATTTCCTTTAAAACTGGGATAAGGGTAGAAATTGCCTACCTTGTAGGATGGTTTCGAGGACAAATTGAGATGATATGCATTATTCTATCATCACAGCTAGTGCTTGGGACAGAGCGAGTGCTCGTGAAGTGTGAGGGCTATTAGGGGCTATCCTCAAGTGTCCGAAAAACAAAGCCACTCAGTACTCGTTTCCTGACAGCTCTGAGTAGATTTTGACCCATATAAACAAATACTTAAATATGATTTATAGTAACATTGTCGCCTCGGAATCCCTATTTTTGTTTTTACAATTTAGGGAAGAGTGTTTTGACACAACCAATCAAAGTTTACCTAAAATGGAAGTGTTAGTTGCTGTGGACCTGTAATTATTTTACTGGCAAAACAAAACCAGTTACATAAACATACCAGTGGTTCCACCATTTGGTATATCAAAGTCTTGTGTTGTGAGGGAGGAGGTGGGTCTAAAGGCAAATTGATATATCTTCAGAATGTTCGAGTTTGGTAGGAATATGTTCGGGGTATTCTAGGCTTTATTTCTTAACCACCTTTCATATTGGGAGATCATCATCACTAGGCATATGTGACCTGTTATGTTTAATTGACAGGAAAACAGCGCTTTAGCATATTTTCAGGAGGTAGGATCCGTATGTCATTTTCTTTATCTTAAGATAGAGCCCAGTATCTGCACTGTTGACAGACTTATCTGGTGATTCTTGTACTTACTAATGTTGCCATTTATAGTCTTAAAATTTATGATGCAGTGATGTTTTGGTAGAATCCAAAGTTATATTTTTGTTACATCCTGTTTAGCCTCTGCCCTGGGTCCTGGAGAACAGAAAAGAAGTTTGACTTTGGTCTTTCCAATAAGTCACTTATAGTCAAATTGGCGGGAAGCCAAATTTGGCACACAAATGCCACCCCAGTCATATATTTTATCGATTAATGATATATATACACATGTGTGTGTGTGTGTATCTTTTTACTTTTCCTTTCTTCTCTCCTCTAAGCCATGTTAATGGCAACAAGTTGTGTAACCAAATGTAGTCGTGCATCCTTAACAGGAATATGTTCATAGAGATTCACTGTTAGGCGATTCCATCATGTGAACATGGTAGAATGTACTTCCCCAGACTAGACGGTAGAGCCTACTGCACACCTAGGCTGTGTGGTCCAGCTAGCCTATTGCCCCTGGGCTACAAACCCATTTACTGTACTGAATCCTGTAGGCAGCTGTAACACAAAGATAGGTATTCGTGTATCTAAACATATCCAATCATAGAAAAGGTACAATAAAAATATAGTACTATAATCTTATGGGACCACCATCATGTATGTGGCCCGTTGTTGACCTTGACTGAAACATCTTTATGCAGAGCATGACTGACTGCAACAGTGAGTGGATGAGTGGCCAGCAGTAAATCCTGGGTATCAACATAGGAAGACACTGTATTTGATAAGATGACGAAAACAAGAACTTTTATCTAGAAATCAAACTAACAAACACTTTAAAGCTGAAACTAAATGATATTTTAGAATTTTTTTTGTCTTTGCAATTGATGATTTAACGAATGTTTTATCTTTCTCAAGCCTCAGCTTTTCTTAGTTGCTATGAATTGTAAGATTTACTTATCAAACAAATTGCAGTTTAAAGATAGTTACAAAGTATTTATTAATTTCTGTGGTAGTTTCAGTGTTCACAAAGTCTTTGATAATCTTTCCTTGTGGAAGTGGAGGTTAACTTCCCTCCTCCTCCCGGCGGGCTGGACCTAGTGACTCATTTCTGATGAGTGGAGCGGGGAGTGGGACCCGGCGGCCACTACCTCTACATCACAGTAAAGAGTTTCATTTGTATCATGTGCTTCCCGACGCGATGGCATAAGCAGGACACTTCACCTCTGCAGGAATCATCCCCAAATCCATAACCCTAGTTTAATCAGGACAAAACTTCAGACAAACCCAAGGTATGGGACTTTCCACGAGATCCCTGACCAGTGTTCTCCCAAAGTGTCAAGGTCATGAAAAGCAAGGAAAGACTGAGAAACTGTCACAGATTGGAGGAGACCTAGGAAACATGACTACTAAATGCGCTGGGGGTTACTGATTAGAAGAAACAGGGACATTAGTGAGAAAACTGGTGAAATCTGAGTAATAAAATCTATAGTTAATTGTGTTGTAGGGATGTTAATTTCTTAATTTTGACATGTGTGCTGCAGTTAAGTAAGATGTTAACATTAGAGGAAGTAGGGAGAAGCTGTGGGAACTCTCTTTACCGTCTTTACAACTCTTCTGTAAATCTAGAGTCATTTCAGAGTAAAAAGTGGCTGAAATGAAGAGCTGATTGAACTGGAGACAGAAGTGATGTTGCCGCCTCTGCCTCTGTATCCTGTTGGCATCTCCGTGCCCAGGGGAAGCTGGGCAGATCAGTAGAAGACTAGATCCTCTGTGACTCTAAGTGGACATTGTGCAAGATGTGATTTTTAGCTTATTGACTTCTAGGAACTCTCAGACAGAAAGGTCTTTGTGTAAGAGGGCTGCAGACTTCCAGCCCTCATAAAGAGCTTATCAGTTGAACAAGCTTATAATGTACTGTGTTATTACTGTAAAAATTTGTAATGGTACCATTGCAGCACAACGTTTCCTTGGCCAAAAAGAATCTTTCATCGTTCACTCAGCAGTGTAATGCTAACACTCCTGCTGACGCCATCACGGTTAACCCTGTAGTGTTGGCTTCTGTGTTTTCTCTCAGTGAACCCTTGTGGGGATAAAGAAATCAGTACAAAGTTATTTTCTTTGATGTCTGGCACTTATTTCTAAAGCTTTCGCTTTAAAAAATAAATCTCCCTATCATAGAAAAGTACTGTAGGTATTACTGTTCCTTTCATGTGTGCTAAGAATGCCTCTGCATTCTTCTGCAACAGGAACACTGATTTTAAAGACATAAGACATACTTTTTTATTTAAAATGGTTTGGTTTATCTAAGGCAGAAAGATAAGTACAGTTTTATGTCTTTTTACCACCCAAGGAATGCCTATTTGCCTTTTCGGTGTTTATAAATTGATTCTGAAATAATTTAGAATCGTGATTATTTTATTATGGTAAGATGAATATGGATATTGAAATACTTCAGATAATACAAACATACTTAAATTTTTAAAAAATGGTTAATATGTATTTTTTAAAAAACCCAAAACTCTCTGTGTGCCAGCTGTGTGACAGTCCCTCTCTAGGCATAGGGGATGCAGCAGTGAACACAGCAAAGCTCCTGCTCTCAGGATGACTTAACTTCTTCAGGGGTATGTCAGAAAACAAGGAGATAGATTAATAAATAATGACAGATGGCACTAAGTCTCTGAAGAAATACAGGCACGATAAGGGGGTAGACTGATGGAAGGATGAGGGCTGCTAGTCTAGCTGAGCAAGTGAGAGGCTATCTTTGTTCATATCTGAGGAGGGACCATTTCAAGCAGTTCTGGCAGAGGAATTGGCATGTGCAAAGGCCCTGAGGCAGAGGAATGTGTGCATGATTGATACAACAAGGAAGCTGGATGGCTGGAGCAGTTGAGCAAAAGGGGCCCGATCCTGTGAGGCTTTGTCCATGATGAGGGCATTGGGTATTCTGAGTGATCTGGAAGGGCCCTGGGGGTTGGGGACAGAGGAGTTTGGGGAGCTAACATTTTCAAAAGGCCTTGTGCGTGACTTGTGGAGAAGAAAATTCAGGGGAGTCAGAGTGGGAACTGGGAGATTGGTTAGCAGACACTTCTTGTAGCTCTGAGAAGAGGTGAGGGAGGGTGCCTGGGACCAATTAAGGGATGAGAAGTGGTTAGATTGTGGATGAATTTTGCAGGCAGAGCTGATAAGATGTGGGAAGAGAGAAAAGTTGCCTGAGCAGTTGGAGGGGTAGAGTTCCCAGTGAAGGGGAAACCTGGAGAAGTTGATGCTAGAGATACAAATGTGAGTCATCGCATATCAGTGGTATTTAAGACCCGAGGACAAATGACATCATCTAGGGAGTTAGGGAGAAAAAGGGAAGGTCTTAGAGCTGAGTCTGCAGTTCCCAGGAGTTAGAGGTCAGAGATGAGGAGGAGTTCACAAAGTAGACTGAGCAGGGGAGGCTGGTGAAATAGGAGGAAACTTTGATTTACATTTGCTTAGTTTGAACTTGCAGTGTTTGAACACTCATCATTTGGGTATTTGCTATGGTTGGCTTGGAAGGTGGTGATGTGGGAGATTTTTATCAAAGCGACATTATCTTCTTTACAAAGAAAATCCCCTGGATATGGGGTGGACAAGGGTGGGAGGTGTGCTGATACAATGATGGGAAACTTTTTATCTGCTGATGACTGGTGTGCAGGACAGTACTTGAAAATAATAAGCGTCAGGGAGCAGCCCAAGGACAGATGGACCACAGATAGCTGGTGGCCAGCACCTGGGCAGAAGCTGAGTGTTGTTTGTTTAGAGAAGTAAGCTGTGGAGCATGGGTCCTGTGTTACAGAGGTTTTATTTATCATGAAACTTGACGTTCAGTTATATTGATTTAAAACTGCATGGTTTTATTTTTTAAACAGATGAGCCACTCACCCCCATAGAATTGGATGCGTCCTCATGAAGCTGCTTCACTACCTTTGCTTATTGCTGTAGGAATGCACTGGGGGCTCAGCCTTTCTTTTGTAATCTGTGGTCTTACAAAGTCTTAGTGGACTTAAAGCTTATTGACCACCCTGCAATCTAAGTCATTTTGTAATGGTTCTAGTGGATCAATAAGATTTCTAAGTGGACACTTAACTCGGAAGGCAGAAATCACAATTAATTTCAAGAGACAGTTATAATTGAACATTGATTTAGTTAAGCCTTTGTAGTAAATCGTTTTTGGAAGTGAGTGAGGTTTAAAAGATATCTTATGCTTTTGGTATACAGAGAAAACCCATTCTGTGTTCTCCTAAGCCTCAGTTGCCTCTTCTCTAAAAAACAGGACATGTTACTTAACATGGCCAAGGATGAACTGTACTGCATGTAAAGAGATAGATTTAGAATTTGAATCCAGGCAGTCTGACTGAAAGCCTGCAGTTTTTCACTAATAATCACATATTCTTTTTCCATATGATATTGTACTGTACCTTTTTACTGTAAATATTGCCAGCGTTCATTTGAAAAAGAACCAGCAAAGTTGAGTTGTTGAGAATTTTAGATAAAGGGAAAATTTTCTTATATTTCTTTATTTGGTGGGATATTTTTAGTATACTCATGTTTAAGATAATACCTAAGTGATAGCAGTTGGATCTTATAGTACTCTGTCAGTTTGTTAGTCTTACCAAGGTAGTGTAAATTAGTAGTTTAGAGCAGTGGTTTAAATGGGTTTAAAGTAATGGATTGCAGCCTCAGAACAAACAGGAGATGTTTGATCTCCAATCCCTAGGCTTGCACTTACCTAGTTTTCAATGTCAGAGAGAGCAACAGAGCAAATTTCCCAGATAAATTTCTCAAGGAATAGTTAAACTAGTCTTAAAATTCCTCTACAGTCTCTTTAAAGATGCTGGTCAGAATCTTCCACAAGAAGCCCTCTGAATCCTCTGACCTTGATTAAAGTGTTTATTAGCTATGTGGCGGTTTGTTGTTTTTATTTTTTTCAGACAAAGTCTCGCTGCATTGCCCAGCCTGGTCTTGAATTCCTGGGCCCAAGTGATCCTTCGGCCTCAGCCTTCCGAGTAGCTGGGATTACAGGCGTGAGCCACCAGCCTGGCTGTAATTGGGTATTAGATAGTTCAAAGTGTGTTAATGGTCTGCATTTACAGTTGGTTGTGTGTGGTATTCTGTAGTCATCCCTGTAAGAAAGAAAAAAGTCTGTTAGATCCTTGATCAGAAATCTTAATTCTCTGCTATAATTTTGCAGGAGAAACCCATTGGACCCATTGACTTCTAAAATATGTAGTAGATTGAATAAAGGCCACTCGGATGTCAGTAGTAGAGTGTGCTGTCCAGATAAGCAGCTCCTCGACAGTGTGGAGACAAAGGCCGCACAGTCCATCATGTAGCCATGTGGGCTGAGGAGAGCTGCTCTCCTTTTCTCTAAACCTCTCACCTCTCTCATGTGGGATGGTGAAACCTTTCTCAGGCTGGGTGTGGTGGCTCACACCTGTAATCCCAGCACTTTGGGAGGCTGAGGCAGGAGGATTGCTTGAGGCCAGGAATTTGAGACCAGCCTGGACAACAAAAAATAAGACAAATTAGCCAGCATGGTGGCACACGCCTGTAGTCCCAGCTCCTTGGGAGGCTAAGGCAGGAGGATCACTTGAGCCCAGGAGTTGGAGGCTCATGATGACGCCAGGGCACTCTAGCCTGGACAACAGAACAAGACCTTGTCTCAAAAAAACCCACAAAAAAAACCAAAAAAACCTTTCTTGCAGGTGTGTTGTATTAAGTACCTGGCCCATAGTAAGCACTCAGTAGTGCTCATTCTCGTTGCTTGGTTTGTCTAAAACAGTGATTCTCAAAGTGCAGTGTGGTCCCCAGACGAGCAGCTTCGGCATCACCTGGTTCTGAAGTCCCACCCACCTTCTCTCTCAGGAATCAGAGCCACTGTGTACTCAGACTTTAGATGTTATCTGAAGGGCTTTGTAAAACACAGAGTGCTGGGCCCCACCCCAGCAGGACTCACTGAGCAGGTCTGGGGTGGGATCTGAGAATGGGCAGTTCTGACAATTTCCCAGGTGATACTGATGCTGCAGGTCCAGGGACCACACTCTGAGAACCACTGGCCTAAGGTTTTGTGATTTACAGAATGGTGAGTAGAAAAAGATTTTTGTTTGTTTTGTTTTAAAATAAATTTAATTTTAGGAAAGTCTTATATTTACAGAAAAATTACAAAGATAAAGTCCATACTCTATTCAGATGTCTTTAGTGTTTTTACCTGCTGTCCTTTTCCTATTGTCATACTTCCTTAGACTCCTTGTCAGTGCCGGTTTCTTAGGTTTCCTGGTCTTTGAGGGCCTTGGCAGTTTTGAGGAGTGCTGGTCAAGTATTTTGTAAAATTTCCCTCTCTTGGGATTTGTCTGATATTTTTCTCATATTAGATGGGGGTAATGGATTTTTGAGGGCAAGACCACAGAGAGAAAATGCCATCGTCATCACATCGTATCGAGAGTACATACTGTCAGTGTGATTTATCACTGTCAACGCTGACTTAGATCAGCTGGCTGAGAGAGTGCTTGTCAGGCTTCTTAGCTGCAGAGTTGCTCTCTGCCCCTCTTTGCATCTTTTGCTCTTTGGGAGGAAGTCACTAAGTGCAGCCCATGCTTATGGGTGGGCAGTAATACTCTACCTTCTTGAAGTGGGAATGTCTGCATAGTTTCTTCTGTTTGGGAGCTTGTTCTCCCCCGTTTATTCAGTTATATATTTATGTCAGTGTAATGCATGATATCAACACATGGGGAGATATATATATTTATTTATTTAATTTATTTAATTAATTAATTAATTTTTTTAGACAGAGTCTTGCTTTGTTGCCCAGGCTACAGTGAGTGCCGCGGCGCCTAGCTCACAACAACCTCAAACTCCTGGGCTCAGGCAATCCTTCTGCCTCAGCCTCCCGAGTAGCTAGGATTACAGGCATGCACCACCATGACCGGCTAATTTTTCATATATATATATATATATATATATATGCATGCATTTTTAGTTGTCCAGCTAATTTCTTTCTATTTTTTTAGTAGAGATGGGGTCTCACTCTTGCTCAGGCTGGTCTTGAACTCCTGAGCTCAAACGATCCGCCCGTCTCAGCCTCCCAGAGTGCTAGGATTACAGGCATGAGCCACCGCGCCCAGCCATGGATATTTATTTTTTATTTTGGGTTATATACTACTTTCTGGTTGCTAAAATTGTTCCAGCTTTGGCCATCTGGTGCTCTTTCAGATAGTGGGTCCTGCCTCCCTTCTTGTACTCTCCCTTATGTACATGTGTACTTCCTTCCTTTTTGGCACTATAAGATGCTCCAGGCTCATCTTACATATCTCCTGCCTCTGTCCTAGAATCAGCATTTCTTCAAGGAATCCAGGCTCCTTCCATTGAAGAATGGTGTTAGAAACCAAGATTTGGGTGCTGGGTGTGCTTGTTGCTTTTGGGATATCATTTGCTTCTGGGGACCTACTCAGATGACAGCAAGAAAATATCTGTGTGTGTACTAACCCTTGTGTATGCACATATCTATAAATATTCTGTATGTGGCCATCTGCACCTATACTAAACTGAACATGAGTTGGTAGTGAGTGATGTCTCCAGCTGTAATCATTATCACATGGATCATTCTAGCCTCCTCCCTTTGCTTAACTGTAACCTCCCACTCCAACAGTGAGACCTGGCTTTCACCACCCGTCACCCATTTACTTAATCCTTTAATTCTAGTATACATGTATAGTGGTTTCAGAATTGTTGATACATATCCCCGTGGGAAACAACTTCAGCAACTAGAGTACAGTGCTTGTGTACTTTTTTTTTTTTAACCTTTAGTCTTACAGTCTCTGCTTATTTTCAGAGTTAGTTAGGTCAGCAACCTTCTCCCCTACTCTCTTCACTGAGGTTCTCTCATACATTTGTAATACAGGTAGATTGTTTTGTCATGGTCTGCATTCCATCCTGGGTCACACCCACGCCCTGCCCCTACCTCCTAAATGATTTTGTAAAAATTTGTACTCAGGTTTGCTCTTTTTGCTGTAAAGTTCCGTGGGTTTTGACAAATGTACCACCATTACAGTATCATACAGAATAGTTTCACTGCTCTAGAAATCCCTGTACTTCACCTGTTTAGTGTTCCTCCACCTTTCCCTCCAAACCTGAAGCCCTTGGCAACCGCTGATCTTTTCCCTGTCTCCATAGTTGCGTCTTTTCCAGAATGGTATATAATTGGAATCATACTATATGTAGCTTTTCAGACTGGCTTCTTTCACCGAGGAATATGCATTTAAGATTCATCCATGCCTTTTTGTGGCCTGGTAGCTCATTTCTTTTTTATCATTGAATAATGGCACTAATACATTATAGGGATGTACTATGTTTTGTATGTTCACCTACTGAAGGACATCTCGGTTGTTTCCAGTTTTGAGTGATTATGAATAAAGCTGCTATAAACATTTGTGTGCATGTTTTTATGTGGACATAAGTTTTTAAATCATTTGGGTAAATATCTGGGAGTGCGACTGATGGATTGTATGTCAGACTATGTTTAGCTAGATTGTATGTAAGACTATGTATAGCTTTGTAAGAAACTGCCAAATTGTCTTCCAAAGTACTGTTTTGCATTTCCAGTCTCAGTGAATGAGAGTTCCTGTTGCCCCTCACCTCTCCAGCACTCGGTTTGGGCAGTGTTTTGGATTTTAGCCATTCTAATAGTTGTGTAGTGGTATTTCATTTTTGTTTTAGGAAGAGGTTTTTAATGCCTTATTTATGGTTTAGTGCAGGCTGAAGTGCTTTTTATTTGATACTGTGTTTTCTAACTGTTTATAATTTGGGCAAGTTCTGTTTTTGTATTTTAATAATATTAAGCTTGGACATGTTTATATCCGACTATTATAAGGATATGGAAAGTTATTGAGCTGATCTTCTCTGAGGTTGGGTTTGATTTTTTTTTCATATTCTTTTTATGGTTGTTCTTGTGCCTTAGGCATCTAGAATGTTAATACAGAGTACTTAACCTTAATGGTAATGACAAAAGTTTTTAAGACAAGTCTGAACAACTTGTAGAAGATGATCACATTCTATGTTTTATACCTAGATGAATATGAACAAGCTGAAAAAGATTTCAAAGAGACATACATGAGTTGTTCCTTCATTTGTTCATTCAGCAGGTAATTATTAAGTGCCTACTGTGTGATAGTGGTGCTACGTGGCAGGGGTACTGAGGTAAGTAAACATATACCCATCCTTGCCGTTGTTGAATTTATCTAATGGGAGAGACAGGTGATTTATTTTATATATATATTTCTGTGTTTCATTCAACACTCAGCAAAATCAACATTCAGCGAACACTTGTGTACCTACTCTGCGTCAGGCACTGTGTCCTGGCACTGGGGGAGCCAGAGGTGAACAACAGACTAGGTCCTTTCCCCTCTGGAGTTTGTGTCCTTGATAGGGGATTATTTCATCAGTTGCAGCTTTGGTACTCCTGTGAAGACAAAGGACAGAGAGCTGTGAGCACGTAAGCATGTTCCTCCTGGGACACAGTCAGGGCCGGCCTCTGTGAGGAACTGAAGTGCGGACTGGTGTCTGCAGGATGAATATGAGTTAAATAGGTTCAGGCTGGAGGGCGGGGAGGTGGGGAGCAGAGAGGAGAAGCATAACAAGTGGGAGGTGGCTGATCGATAGTGGTCTGATGGCAGAGCCTGTGAATGTCATCAGCTTGCTTTAGTCTGGATTTTCCCCAACGAGGACTTCTCTTCATAGGTAAATAAAGTACTGATGATATAATTCAATATGCTCTCGCCGAGAATGGATTTTTTGAGACCATATTTTTGTTGTGATAAAACAGAAACAATACAGGCAAATACAGAATAAAAATCATTCCCCCATTTTAGCCAAAGGGGATCAAAAATGAGTAAGACAAGAACCCTACTTTCCAGGAGCTGGTTGTTCCCCAGGAGAGAGATCATGTGTGATAAGGCATCTCAGTGAGAATACTAACAGGGCTAGGGAAGGGTGTTGTAGGAACCACAGACAGACTGCTTGGGTGCTTGGTTGGCAGGTGCTTGGGTGGCAAGGAGAAATCATGCACATGGTCACTGCAACCCAGAGCCTTGTGGAAGAGGACAGCACCAGCCTCCCAAGGGGAGGAGGAGACAGGGCCAAGGTCATACGGCAATGACATAGAAGCATGTAATAAGAATGCTGGCATAAGAATGCTGGCATAAGAATGCTCTGTATCTGTTAATCGCTGAAAATTGTTTTGATTAAAACATATTTTGGAAGAATTTACTTTTCTCTGCATTTAAAAATTATAGAACGTTCTGTGCCATGGCAACTCCATGAAGGGCTTACTCAGTAGCTGTTAACTTTGTATTTTCTACAGCCTTTCAAACTTAAGTTGCTCTATGTGATGATGTCGTAGGCTTGTATTGATGGTATACTCTAGAAAACCTCTGAAGGTTTTAACCTGTGACTTCTTTACCTAGTATTTTCAGGTCTTGACACATCATTCATATACTTTGGTGTATGAACATCTATTAAAATTATATAGGATGTACCCAATTGAAAAGTCTGTTATTTTAAGGTGACAGATGGAAATACAAAGAACTTGTGGGGTGAGGTTGATGCAGATCTTGCTAGTCAGTTTCTCCCTAAAAGAGGACATACGGTGCTTTTATGGTATAAACTATAGTGAAATTGCTATCCTTGCATCGTACATAGGCCCTGGTAGGCAGGTGTTCGGTGTATGTAGTGGGCAGGGTGGAGGTGGCCGAGCTGTGCTGCACCCAGTCACAGGAAGTTCTGCGTGCGAGATGAGGCTGTGGCTGGCAAATAGGGAGCGTGAGTCCAGCACACACAGCCAATGGCAGGCGGACGCACCCAGCCTTCTGTACACAGTGCAGAAGGAGCTTGTGGAGTGGGGGCCCTTTGCACTGAGCCCAAATGCCATTTCAAGGGCTTTCCCCACTGGCCCCGCAAGTGATGGATGATCCCTGTCACTTGGGACTGGCACAGATGAAAGCAGTTTCCCCTACCTGGTCTATCTCTTTAAGGTTGGAGAAGCCAGTTTTTGTTGGAGGGAAAATGAGACTGTGGCTAGTCTGCCACTTTCCTCTGAGTATTACTGCTTTTTTAACCACATTAGAAAAAGGAAAGGCCTCCCAATTTTTCAGATATAATTGAGTAAGACTTAAATGCCAAGTCCATGAAATTACACACAGTAGGAACTCAGTAAACATTTGTTAATGTGGGAGTTTGCTTTTCTTTGTCCTGTATCCTCTGTTTCTTTTCACCTTGCTTCAAGCTCTGGTGAGTCGGAGACAGATTTTTGTGCTGCTGTAGTATTTTGGAATGGTCTGAGTTGAATGACTTCAGTGTACTATTTTCATTTATACCATCTGAGTTTTCCATTTTGAATCTTCATGTTGGCTATTACATGGAATACATTTGATAAACCTAGGATTTATCTGTTTCAGCAGGATTTTGTCAAGTGGCACATCTCCTTTTTTCAATTTGAGAAGTCTTAATTGGAACATTCGGTTTGTTTATTTTTAGTGTAATAACTGATACTTGGGTTTAAATATGCAATATTTACTATTTGTTTCAGTTGGTCCACTTCTTGTAATTTTTTTTTCTCTTAACTTCTTTTGGATTAGATGCTTTTTGTTACTTCATTTTTTCCCTTCTCAACCATTTGTCTAGTGGTTAACTCTAGAGATTACATTATGAAGTTTTGACTTATTAAAGACTGTAAATTAATATTACTTCCCAGAAAGTGTAAGGATTTTAGAGTGCTGTAACTCTGTTGAGTTCCTCTCAGCTTTTGGACAGTTGTTACGTGTGTGTATCCTACACATCATTATTAACGTTTCATATAGTTAGTTTTTATTTCTATTCTCATTCATAGATGCCCTTCCTCTTCCTCCCTTTGTTTTTTTTTTGAAACAGAGTCTGACTCTGTGGCCCCGGGTAGAGTGCAGTGGAATCATAATAGCTCATTGCAACCTCAAACTCCTGGGCTCAAGCAGTCCTCCTGCCTCAGCCTCCCATGTAGCTGGGACTACAGGCATGTGTCACCATAACCCGCCTTAGTCTCATTGTTTCTTTTTTGAAGGTATTTTATCTTTTCTCTGTTTGCATTTAAGATTTTCTCTTTGTCTTTGATTTTAAGTAATCTTACTATGATGTGCTCAGTTATGCTCTTCTTTGTATTTATTTTGCAGAGATTCACTGATCTTCTTGAATCTGTGGGTTTATCTGTTTCATTAGTATTTGAAGTTTGTCAGCCCTTATTTCTATAAATATTGCTTCTGTCCTATTTTCGCATCTTTCTGGGACTGTTTATGTGTATGTTGTACGTTTTCACTGAATCCTATATGTGTCTTATGTTCATTTTTTTCTGTCCCTTTTTACTTTGTGAGTTTAAAAATCTCTGGATTTTTACCCCTATAAATTATACCCCCTTTCGTTATACTAATCTGTCTTCAGTTGTATCTAATCTGTCATTAAACCTATTGTGTTTTCAATTTTAGCTGTATATTTTAATTTTGGATTTTCCATTTAGTATTTTTAGTAGTTTAATGTTCTGTGCTAAAACTCTTCATCTTATCATCTATTTCTTGGACATATTAATCACAGGTTTTTTTCTTTTTGATCTTTTTTTGCAAGTATTGATAATTACATTATTTTAAGTCCATATCTGACAACAAGTATGGGTTTCTCTTTTCTGTTTTTTTTTTTTTTCTTCCTGCTTTTCAGTCACTTGGTCTTACAACTGGCATGTCTAGTAACTTTTGACTAAATTGCAGACATTATATCTGAAAAAGAAAACCTGGAAAGTCTACATATGGTTATTGTTCTGCAATGAGGATATAATTTTGCTTCTGGTAGACAGTTAAGGTAGGAACACATCACCTGAATCCAAACAGGCATTGAGGTGATTCAAAGCTGCTTCATTTTAATAAGAGTTGGTCTCTTTGTGGTTCATCCCGGCTCTTAAGATGCGGCTCTCCTCCTCTTCCTCCTCCACCCTCCTCCATTTTGCAGTCTTCTTTATTATGATATTTTTTATCACAACTTAGGTCCTGGTTTCCCTTGACTGACATAAACCACTTCTTATTGTACAACTCAAGAACATTGGATTTGAGATGCAAAGCATTACTTTTCCAGTATCCATTTAGGTATATGCATCTCTTCTAGATTGTTAGTTATGCCAGAGTTCGTTTTTCTATCAAATACAGTGTCTTTTAATGACGGAGGGATGTAGTCTCAAGGACTGATGTTCAAGATGTGATGCAGCTTTCTGCCTCTTTTTGTATTGAGCAGTTTTGCTTTGTGTGTTGTGCAAAATTGTGGCTGTAGTATGCATTACTAACTTCCTGTGGCCAAGTATTTTAAAAACCTGACGAATAAAAGATGACTGTATAATCCAAACTGTTTAATGAGTAATTACAATTAAATCTTGTACCAAGATTACAAACAGACCTTGTTTTTGAGCTTTATTTTTTCCTTTCCCCCATGCTTTTTACTAGAAACATTGAGAAAGTTTTACTAAGGGTAGGCAATAGGTGGGAAGAGAAATAATAGACTAAGAGTTGAAGACAAAAACTTTGAGAAACTTGTTTGGTATATTAACAACACTAACTTATAATTGTCTCAAAGGGTCTTTGTTACAAAGTTTAAGGCACTTCTATACTTTTTATGTTTAACTTGCTATTTAAGTTGTGTCAATACATATCAGCCACATGCCAATAGACTTGTTTTTAACATTGGCAGTGTTATATACTCACATCCTCCAGGCTAGTAAACTGTATGTTGTAAGAAAATACCTATTTGAGAAATTTGACTGCTTATAACCTTTACCCTGGGAATTTAACATAGAAAATATAGAAAGGTTCATTTTTCTGCCTTTTCCCCTCTTTCATTGACTCCATGCAAACATGTCTTATTGTTGCATAGCAACTGACCTTGTATTTATTTTTGTTTAGCATTTTTTTTTCCTATGGAACATTGAATTCGTATAACAATTTCCAGTCCACTTAAGTATCAGTGATGAAGGTTTTTACTTAACCCCCTTTCTTTAAAACAGAAAAAGCTTCATGTCATACATGTATATATCTCTTTATTTTTCTATAAATAAGTATATAAAGTTTAAGTTTTATTTAAATGAATGACATTTTAAATGCTCTGTTATATCTTCCATTGCTTTCAATCTGAAACAGATCCTCAGTCTTGGCTTGATTTTTATGACATTGACACTTTTTGGAGATGAAATGTTCATCACTTTGGATTTGTTTATTATTTTCTCATGATTAGATTCAAGTTAGGCATTTTAGGCAAAATATTAGAGAAGTAATGCTGTGTTCTTGTGCTCTAACAGTTCATGATTTGATTTGTTCTGTTGTTGGTGATGCTGACTTTCATCACTTGATTAAGGTAGAGCCATTAAAACCTTGCCAATTTTCTCTGCTATAAAGTTGCTCTTTCTTTTTAACATGCATAAGAATCATTGTGAAGAGGTACTTTGAGACTATATAAATATCCTATTCTTCATCAAACTCAAACCCACTAGTTTTAGCAGCCATTGATGTTTCTTGGCAGAATAAATTAATACTGTGATGGTTGCCAAATGGTGATTTTCTAATCCAATCATTCCTTCTACTATTATTAGTTGAAAGTAAGGAAGAGCTTGTTCTTCTTCCCAGTTAAGTATGTATGTGCTTGTAAGAGTATAGACTCTTAATATTCTTGTTTTATTCAATGGGTTGTAATTGATTACTATTATTATATGTTTCTCTGTTTAAATCATCCCAGATTTGTCCAGTGGCTGCCCTTTCTTGCTGGTTTCTATGTCTTTTTAATATGTCTCTATCATTCTTTGAGCAGTTTCTTTCTTTCTGGTGGTAATAAGATGTTCTAGGCTCTTCTTATTTTTTTTTTTCCTGCCACAGCACTGCAATCTGTCATTTCTCTAAGACTCTGGTTCCCTTGAGTGGAAAATATTCAGAAGCCAAGATCTTGGCCCTAGGTGTGCTCATTTCTATGGGGATGGCTAATACCAGGTCTGTTCAGTGGCCCAAACTAGGGAAAATGTGAGTGTAAGTGTGAGTTCACAGTGATACCCCAAATTCCATTTCAACACCAAAGGGTTCTCTCTCCTAATCTTCCTTTCCATGTCTGTAACTCTTTTCTTTGACAGTTGAGCTCCCATTGTCCTCAGATATATTTACTTACTGCTTCAGTTTCCATTGTGTGTGAGTAATCTCTTGCTGCAATACCCTCTCCTCCCCAGTGCTTTCCTTACTGACTGGGACTTTGGCTCCAGCGCCCTGTGCTGGGCTCCTGTGCCTGTCTGCCCTCACCCCATCATGGGACCTACCTTGCCTGACTTCAGGAAAATGGGGCAGGAAGCCTAAATCCATCTTGAAGTAGGCTTTTAATTTTAATTACTTGGTTCTAGGTACTACCTGACTGTGTCATATGGCAACATAGCCCTCATTTTAAGAGTATTTTAAAAACCTACCAATTAATTTAGCAAAACAGAATATTTGTTTTGATAGTATATTCTTTAAAGATCTATTGTCTTTGAGTGTTTCTTTGTGCCAGATGTTCAGCTTTGTTTTTTTGCTAGTAGATTGTGACTTGTCTTATTCATTTCTGTATTCCTCTTAGAGGTTGTTAATACATTAGGCACTTAAATGTTTGATAAATTAATATATAGAGAGAATATGGTAAATGTACCTTGAAATTTAAGAAAAAAATGTTATGCTAACATTGAAATATGAAATACTATATAAAGTACTAGAGGGTATTATTGTTGACAGCCAGCCAGAATCATGAGTTGTACTCTAAAAATTGGAATGAACAGTTTTTAAAATACTGTTGTTAGTTGGCAAAGTTGAGAAGCACTTGGTGATACTAATTCTTCCCATTCTGAAGGTTTATATGGGTGTAACTCTTTCCTTTTCTTTTAGCCAAAGACTTTTTATTTCCAAAAATGAGGTATAGAAGAAAAGCCTTTAATTCCCATTTGGGGTAGTGAGTGGCTGCTTCTTCTTTTTGACTGCAAATGCTATGTTAATATAAAAAACATTTGTCAAGAGTGAAATGTTTCTGAGAAATGTATTAGACAAGATTTGTTTTGGTTATCTTATTAGGATTTTTCTCCTTTTAGGTTTTGTTTGTTTCTTTTTGGTTTTATTTTGTTTCGTTTGGCCTCATTTCTCTTAAATAAAGTTTTGATTTTGGAGCCAGGTAGAGTATGTGCCGATATGCTAGGGTGATGCTGAGTAGTCAGCAGATAATCATAGCATATGTTTCTAGAACATTAATTTTACCTGAAGTTTGGGAGCAAGAGAGATATTTTTATAACGAGATTAACATGGGTATCCTAGAGTATCATTTTTGTGTGGGGCTTTTTTTGTTGTTGTTATTGTTTTTCTTTTTAATGAGGATAAGGAAAGAGGAGCTTATTAATTTGCCAGCAGATGAGGAGCTTGGCAGACTCCCATCTCAAAGAACCAACATCCTGCCTCTGAACAGAAGTACAGAGCTTTTAAAGCATTCGTATGAATTTTTAAGATTAAAAATGAGAAAAGAGGCTGGACTTGGTGGCTCACACTTTGGGAGGCTGAAGCAGGACTATCGCTTGAGACCAGGAATTTGAGAACAGCATGAGCAACATAGTGACACCCCATCTCTACAAAAAAATAGAAAAATTAGCCGGGCATGGTGGTGCATGCCTGTAATCCCTACTCAGGAGGCTGAGATGAGAGGATTGCCTGAGGCCGCAAGTTTGAGGTTTCAGTGAATTATGATGATGCCACTGCCACTCTAGCCTGGGCAACAGAGTGAGACCTTGTCTCAAAAATAAATAAATAAAATGAAAAATAAAAAAAGAATGAGAAAAGAAAGCTAATATTGATTGGAGAACTACTTTAGGTCATGCCCCCAAATCATGTGAATATTCGTTCACTCTTCTTTGCTTGCTTCTGTGTAGGAAAAAAATGAAGAAGCTACATGTTTCCTCACAGGTTATAAAAGTCTATTTTATACATTTTTTTTTCCTGTAGCCAATTTAGTAATCTTTAACACTGCTGTTTCTTCTAGCTTTCTATCCACAGTTTACTAATTTTCTTATAGATACCATATTCTTTCAGTGAGTGCTTTGATGAGTATTCATTTATTTTCTAAAGTGTCATTTGTATAAAGTCAGCCCATATAAATGCTTCTTTCCAAACTGTTTTCTAGGAGAGAGGTCTCCATGGTGATCCTATCACTTAGTATACCGCCACCCTCAGAGCCCTGCTGATGACAAACCAGTTGATGGGGAGTGCTGCTTCCTGTCTGGGGAGATTGTGAAATGTCCTCATTTCCCCTGCCTTCCTCCTCCCCTGTCTCTGTGGTGGAGTTGCTTTCTTTAATGGATCATGTGACTCTTTAAAAACAAACACCTGAGAATTGGTTCTCATGCTGATTTGAGACCTGTTAGGTTTTCCCTTGTCTGTCTCATCTCATGCCCCTGTGGCCTCAGTTCTACTTCCTAAATCAAACCTCTTCCCTTGGAGACTGCCCCAAGGGGAGAGAAAGGAGAACAAATATAAGTTTGGGTTTGAAATTAAACTTCTCATTTAGTATTGTAAACATTATGCAGCATACATCAAAAATCAAATGTCCTTAAATACTAATATCTTAAGAATGGAGTATAATTTAAGTATAGCTGGTTCATGATGATTTAAAAAAAAAAAATTATCTACCCATAGGTTCTTGAAATAGAAAACAGTACCATACCAGGAACATGGTGGGTAGAGCAAATTAGTAAACTGTTTTCAAAATTAAAGTTCTTCTCCTTGAGCAGAATGAGCATGTATGTGTTCGTGTGTTTAAATGGCAGACCACTAGTACTAATAGTGCTTAATAGAAATGTCAGGCTCATTATGGTTTTGTTACCTCAGTACTCCTCAGGTTTGAGCATGTATCTCAAAAAAATTGGTATAAAATTCTTATAGAGCTGTATATTTTCCCTAGTTATAAGGAAACTTTGTAGTGTCTATGTAGGTTGATCACTACTTTGTTTATATTAATGGGGAAATATAAGGAACAGACTTTTTCTTAAACAACTGAGGAGTATGCAGGTTCTAGTAGTACATACTAGTTTCTTTCCTCTGAATCGTGTGTATGATGGTAATTCAGTGACTAGGTGGCACTGTAAACTATTGGTTATAATAAATTGATGTCATGCCACAACACAGCAAGCAGAAGATGAATTAGAGACAGCAATAGTAACAGGTTTTTGTCCAGGAACCCTCAAAGCACATGATGAGGTATTGCCAATGTCAATTACTTTAAAAAAAAGAAAAAAGATAAAAAGGATAAAATATTGAGATTTTAGGCTTAATAAAACAGATTCCAGATCAAAAACTTCTTGCTTTATACTTTTAAAAATCTCTTTGAATAGTTGAAGAACCTTTAAGAAATCCTTACCATAATTTCATGATTTGTTGGTAGATGAACTATGTACTGTTGAAAAAAATTAATTTTTGTAATGTTTTTGAAATGGCAGTATTCTTAACTCCACCAAAATGGTCGTTTTTAACTACTCTTTTTTAGGGTAATTTCATTTTGAAATAATTTTACACCTAACAGAAAATAACTCCTATAAACCCATCATCCAGAGTCCCTGACTGTTAACATTCACCACATCAGCTTTATCATTTTCTGCATATGTGTACATTATTTTCTCCCAGACCATTTGAGAATAAGTTGCAGGTAGTGCTCCTTTTTGCCCTTGAATACTTAAATGTGTATTTCCTAAGATCAAAGACATTCACTTACACAGACACGGAACAATAATCAAAATCAGGGAATTAACGTTGATATCATACTGTTACCTAATCTACGGACTTCATTCATATTTCACCAATTGTCCCAATAATGTACTTCATAGCCAAAAAATCCCTCAAAACTTCAGGTGTTCCAGGGTGTATACCAGGACCACATGCACCATTTATTTGGTATGTCTCTTAAAAGTGTCCTTTAACCTTGACCTTGTCTTTTCTGTTCATGACCTTGACATTGTTAAGTAGTACAAATTATTTTGCAGAACATCCCTCAGTTTGCGTTTATCTGATGTTTCCCCAGGCTAAATGATGTTATGTCCTCAGCAGATCACATCAGGAGCACGTGATTTCAGTGTGATCCGTGCAGGATTGTTAACTTTGATCACTTGCCAGATTTATCCACCGTAAAATTACTGTTTTTCCCTCTGTAATTAATATCTTATAGGAAGAGATTTTTGAGACCCTGAGATATCCTATTCCTCCTGTAACCGTCATCCACTAACTTTGGCCTCCATTGATTTTTACCTGAATTGATTAATGATGTTTGTCAAATAGTGATACTCTTAACTCCACCAGATGGTAATTTTTGTACTGAGCAGCTTTATATGGGGGCTTTTGGTGTTGATTTACTTTCTTAGAAGTAGTTTGAATGGCTATAAATGTGGGAAGCCTTTGTGTTGAAATGAGTGTCTCTCCTGTCCTCTCTCCCCCCATGCACTTGGATGAATGGCCTCAGCCAGTGGAAAGAGTGGCCCAAAGGGAGGACACAGCCTCCCGGGATCGTGGGCAGGTGCTGATCTGTGCTGAGTGCCCGCTCGGCCATTACGCACTCTGCATCCCTCAGCCCCCTATTCCAGGGGCTTGTGGCTTCTGGAACCCAGCACAGTCTACTTTAAAGCTTGGTTTTGGGTTTAAACAGTTGTTAATAAAATCAATCTATGATTGTTTTCTTGTTTGTTTACTAGAAAATATCTGTTACGGAATCCTGTTGTCGCGTTTTTAATTTTTATATGCTAACCAGTGCTAGTAATGTTTTCTTCTAGAAACAAGTGACCCTTCTATAGCAGTATGAAATGGATTTTTAAAAATACGGAATCTAGGTCTATATCCAATGCCCAAAGACCATGGCATCTCCCCCAAATTATAGCTGGTTCATGCTCGTTTAAAAAAAAAAAAAAAGCTGTCTGAAATGCAAAAGCAATTTATCTCACTAATACTTTGGCTTTTTTTTTCTTTGCTTGATTTCCATTAAATAGGGTCTTTTTAATTATTGGTCCTCATTTTATAATCTTTATCCTTTAGTCTTAAACCATCTTTCCAAAATGGCTAAACATGCAAACTACTATTTATAAGTCAATCTTTTTAAAATAAAAAAAAAAAATTCCTGAATGAGGGTCACATTATTCCATTTATACCAATGAATGCTGCCAGGGACCAAGAACGCCCTCAGCCTTCACTCTGCGTCTCAGGTCCTACTGCCCCCCTTCAGGCCTGCTACCTCCGCCCTGCCTGGCAAGCACTTGTCACTCTAAAGTTTCTAAAGCTCATGGAATGCGCTCTGATCCATTAAAGGAACTGAGATTGAAGGCTGAAGGGTATTCAGAGGCCTGAGGATTGTCCTCCTCAGCTGTGGGTATGACCCTTCCCTGGCTGGCTTGCTGCTGCCTGGAGATTGCTTTTAACTTCTCCTGCTCTCTCTTGGGCACAATTCAGGAAAGGTGGAGGGTGACAATCTTCCTTTCCATGTGGTTAGCCCAGTCTCTCTAAGAATGCATTGGCTGGAATAAAAAGAGAAGGGCAGCCCCTTCCAGCCCAGGGCCACAAAAGCTGCCAGGGAACGCCTGTCTGCATTTCTTCTGACCTCTCTGTCATCTCTCCATCCAGTGACTCACGGCTGCAACCCTAGCTAAGCTTCAGCTCCTCCAACTTAGTCCCTTTCTGTCTGCCCTCCCCACCCACCTGGTGGCCTGCTGGAAAAAGGAGCCCCATTTCTTCACTGGTCAAATGGATCAAATTAGCTCCAAAAGGACATGAAGGAGTTAGGCTGGGATTGCTTGCCAGCCTCCTGCTTGTTTTTAGGACACTTTTCTTATGCAATCTTTTCTCTCCTGCTCATTCATGCCCACCTTATTCCACAGGATTAGTGATGGTTCCTCCTGCCTTAATGTTGAAATTCTTGGAAGACCAGGGGAAGTAATAGGCCCAGTCTCACTTTATTCTTTATATAGTGGATTTTTGCCAGAGATATGCATCAGAATCTCAAATGATTCTGCCGTGTACCCTTGGTGGAGAATCACTGCTCTCTGAGGAATTATAGGAGGTTTGTCTTGTCTCTCCTCATCCCCCTGCTCACAGCCCTCCCCCACCCCATAGGCACACCCTGGAGGTCCCAGATCCCACTGCAGTGGGCTGTGGGATATTGTGTGTCAGAAAGTGCACGGGGCTGTTGGAGCCCACAGACCCTGGCTGAGGCAGGGAAGGACTGAGTCTCAGGTGGACAGGATTTACCCAGGGAGGCCGACTTGGCACGAATGGCGAGGAAGAACCTCCTGGCTCAGCTACGGAACTGCCACAGCATTGGGCCTGGCAGAGGGAGGAGAGGTGGCCATAATGTGAAGTGACTTAGAGGTTACCCAGAGCAGTTTGGGTGAGTTGAATTATTCCCAGCAAGCAGGCAACATGACCAGATTTCCATATTATTGAAAGACCACCCTTACAGGAGGTTCAGAGGAAGAGGGTGAGGCTGGGGCAGGGAGACAAGAGATGTCTGCAGAAGGCAGTTGAGAAGTGAAGAGGGTCCGAGCCGAGAGCCTTGCTGGTGGGCTGCAGAAGACTGGACACACGGGAGAGACGCAGGAGCTGCATCTCTAAGGCATGGGTCCCTGACCGACCTGGGGGGTGCAGGCGGGAGGCAGGATGCAGCCAGATGTCCTTATCATTGCCTCTTTTTATTGTACTTGAAAACAGCCTTCCAACGACCCTCCTCACCCTGTTCGTACCTTTAATGTGCCCTAAACTGTAACTCCCAAAGAGACTTCCATGTCTCTTTTAGCCAAATCAGCCCTGAGACTTGCCGAAGGTCGCAGAGCCTGAGAGAAGCCAAGCTGCCTCCAGCTCCCCAGTCTGTGCTTTGCATTGCCTTCAGCAGTCATGCTAACTGCAGTAGCACTGCAAACCCAAGCAGCTTTGTCTATAGCTGGCACTTCTGTATAAAGAAATCTTTTATTTTTTACCTTGATACTCATTAAAATGAACATAAAAAAAATAATGCTTGAAGTAAACCGGCTCATGAAATGACTGTATATACCATGACGGCGTTTTGTCTTATTCAGCTTAGATCATCATCGCCTGAATGATAATGAATATTTGGAATTAATTTAAAAATTTATGCTGTAGAGTATTGGATAACTGTACATCTGTGCCTGGCATACGGTGGATATTCAGAAAGTATTTGTTGTGAAATGAATTGTGAAAGAAGTCACTTTTTCTTTTACCTTATTCAGAATGATGCTTCCAAGAGCTTTTGTGACTCATTTACATCCAGTTGCTGATACAGCTGTAATGCTGGTTAAAAACGGGATAAAATGAACATGTTCTGCTGTTCGTGGTCTTTGAGGGTTCTATTTTGGGGAGTGCTATGTCTGTTTTTAGTTTCTTGAAACTGCCTTTTATGCACAAAACCAAAGTAGAATGAATGTATACCGCAAAGTGTAAGGCCACGCGGAATCTGATGCATTGTGTCTTCTGCTCTAGTGTTGTTACTTTCAGGTTTTTCATTGAATTTGAATCAAATGTAATTTTTTTTGAGGACTTATATAAAATTTTAATTTTGAAATTGCTTTTTTAAAAATTTATTTTTAACTGGTAAAATACACAAAACATAAAATTTACTATCTTAACCATTTGTACGATTCAAGTAGTTTAAGTAGTGTTAAGTATACTCATATTGTGCCCCTGATCTCTGCAACTTTTTCATCTCAGGTTCCTCTTCTTTGGAGGAATTTTGTTAGAATTGAGAAGGTAGGAAGCCAGAGGTGTAACATCCGCAGGTGTAACAAGGTGTCTTGGTGTCAGGAAGACACCACCTGATGCTGGTCAAGCATGGTGGTTTGGGCAGCCGGAGCGGAGCAGGGAGAAGCTCAGCTGTGGATGGGAAGGCAAACTGCTTAGGCAGGAGTCACATATTTAGGAACAGGATTTGTTTAGGCAGAGTGTACACGTGCCTGGCTTATATCCAGTAAGTGGGGCCCTGGTGGTGTAAAGGTGAAAGGCTCTAGATCAGGGGTCAACAGACTTTTTCTGTAAAGAGCCAGATGGTAAATACTTTAGGATTTACGGGTCATAGAGTCTGTGTCCCAAGTACTCAGCTCTACCATTGTAGTGCAAAAGCAGCTGTAGACAGTAGCTAAATACATGAGTGTAGCTGTGTTCCAGTAAAACTGTTAACAGGCAACAGGCAGATTTTGGCCCACGGGCGATAGCATGTCGACCCCTGTTCTAGGTTAGAAATGTGAGTGGTGTTTGACCTTGGGCTTGCTACTGCTGGCTGTTCCCTTGTCAAGTTACCCAGTTTCTCAAAGTTCGTTTTCCCCTCTGTAAACTGGGACTAGTACCTACAATAACAAGGTCTGGCATGTGATAACGTGAAGTCAATCATATGTAAAATGCTGCTCAGAAAGTAGAAGTTACTGTAGCGTTTTTGTGAGACATGATTTTAAAAAATGGCATTTAAATCATAGTTTGTTCATGGGCTCCTGTGTTTAATGTAGGAGCAAATTTATAATTTATGTGACTTACAAAAGGGCTAAATCACTGCAACAGACACCTGAGAAATGCAGTGGAGATAAATGTTAATTTCTCTGTCACATAACAGGATGGCTGTTCCAACTATTCCAGGACATCAGGGAACTCTGTTCTTCGCAGTCATTTGAGGGATCCAGGGACTTCCGTTTTGCGTTCCCACCGTCTTCTGTGGCATTCTGCTCAGTGTATAGCATGGCTGTGCTCGGGAGACAGAGCCCGGAGCCGGGTCTTAAGGAGGTGTGAGCTGCAAGGGGAACGCGCCACTTCCACTCACTTCACTGCGGAGGTCCTGGGTCACACCTAACGACAGAAGGCCAGGCAGCAAAGCCAGGCCACATTCTGGCACCCCAGGGAAGGAGGGCAGATACTGGCCATCAGGTCACTGTCAGCACCACAAAACCAAAAGAAATCTGTACATCCCGTAGTGAATCCGCAGCAGCCTGTCTGCTCTTTTGTGGACTGGGTTTTATCTCTTAGGTTGCAAGTGTAAGGTGTCTAAATATCACTTTGGGACTTCATGGCAATATACAGAGGTCCTATGTTTAAGAAGTAGAATTGTACAATGCAGTTTAATTGACTTTTGGATTAAAATGCTTGTAATTTGAGACCCAAATAGGCTTCTCACAAGCATTTCCATTGACAAGAATCCTTGCTTGTTAGGAAATGGTCACCAGTATATTCTATTTGTAGTTTTGCTTTTATGTTTGCTGTATTATAATTTAACATTATATAAATTTATAATTTGATTATATAAGTGATTTAACATTTATCATTTAACATTATAAGTTATTTATAATTTAGCATCGTAAATGCTGTAATTTGAGATGTCCTTAGATATTTGACCTGAACTTTTCTCTCCTGGAAAATCACTCTGGCTGTATAATTAATAGTAGATAGGAGGACTTAGGAATATTAACAAAATATAAACTAGCAGATCAGTCCAGATGGAAAAGTTTTCCTTAGGATATCTTCCTTTAAATTTATATTATGTGGCTTTTAGCTTTACCTCTGCCATAACACTAAGCTTGGCAATGCATTTGTGGTTAAATTTGTACTTGGGGGGCATGGAAATGCCTTATTATTTGTTATCAAAGCTTAACCTGATCTTTCAAGAGGGAACATAATTAATAGACATGCAACCAAATTTAACAGTAATTTGAGGGAAAATCTCAAATTGGATAATGCCGTCGTCTTTGGGAAGAAATAAAGCAAAAATTTGTGGTTCTTGAGTATTTGCATAGATACATACTTATGAGTCAGGTAAAACAAAGACTAAAATGATTAAAACTAAACATGCTCTGCTTCTTTTTATTCTAGAAATATGCACTGATAAACATACTTGAAAAGAAACCAGAACATTCACATTTAAATTACGACTTCATTGCTCACCTTGGCTAATTGTCTTATCGTTTACATATTTATATAATTTATAGTTTATATACATAGTCATAAATCTCAGTGTATAATACCACTTGGTAGCATTACCCCGTTGTGGCTTTTCTCAGTTATTTTGACATTAATTGTACCCTAAGATAATAACAGTGGTTATCGCTGGGAAGTAAGAAGAGGGTTAGTGTTTCCTTTTACCTCTCTGAGTCTTCCTGGTTTCTGCCAGTGAACATGGGTTGTGTAGTAAACCCTCCTCCTCTCCTTTTTTTGCAATGACACAGCACCCTCTGACCCCTGCCCTTAACATTAGCGCCAAACAGCAGAAAGTGCCTGACCAAGAGGCTGGGAAGGAAAGATGTTTTCATTTCTTCTAGTGTAATTCATACTTAGGGGATTGTTTAGTTAGAGTATGCGTCGTATACATTTATGTCTGCTTTTTACATGTATATGTAGTTTATATTGACTAACTGGGGGTCAGGATATTGTGTATCTGGAATTTGAATCTATGTGATAGTCTCTCTTGCTATTAAATCCCTCCCCCCAGCACACACACACAACACACACACAAACACACCGTACCATTTTTTATGAAAAAAATGTGTACTTCTAGCCTTTGGTTGATACCTGACTTAACTTATTCCTTTACCATTAGCCTTTAAGCTCCCCCACAACTGTGAAATTTTTGTTGTTATAGCTTATAATTTTAGTGTCTCTTTTTCTTTGGTTGAAGTCCTGATTGACAAATAGTAGAATACTTTGATTTTATTTAGCGGTTAATGTTGTTAACTATTTCAGGAAAATGGTCACAATTAGAATTACTGCTCAGACATGATGTACTTAAAAGTATATAAGCACTGTATGGTTTGCAGTATATAATTTGTTTTGTTACCTTATATGTGTATATGTACATTAGAATGAATATTTTTCAGATGTCAGAGTAGGATTATGAGTGATTCTTCCCTTTTCCAGTATTTTATAATGAGCCTATATTCCTTCATAATAATAAACTTTAAAAATAGTAATCATAAGTGCTGTATATATTGGATGGCATTTTAAGAGGCACGTGGTTTATGGGTATTGTTTCATGAAGTGCTGTTTCTAGGACCACCCTTCATTCGAGAATCCCCCTTTATTTCACTGTAGCCAGTCTAAGACATATTTCGTGGAATCTTCAAAATTTTTGGAAGAAGGACATGAGATCTTATCTTTTGGGCATCGTTTTCAGAAGTGTACACTTAAAAATAGAATTTTGACTTTTTATGACTCCTGATGTTTATCTTCCTGCCCTTCACAGCTCTCCCTGTCTCCCAACCAAACTCACACATACAGGAAGTCAGGGTTTGTGATTTATTCTAGAAATATAGGTAAGGTTATAAAATGGGATTGTGCAAGAACTTGGAGATCACGTACGTGCAGTAGTTCTGTTCCAGTGGGAGTAGAAAGTTCTGGTTGTGATTGGTTCAGTACCCCACTGCATTTGGTGTTTAGAAGCAACTACTCCATTCTCTTCCATTCAGCACTTGATTATTACATATTAATAGTTTTGCCTAATGATGCAGAATACCAAATAGGAAACAAGGAATATAAGGGAAAAATTGATGTCCAGATAGTTGTACTAGCCACATAATTCAGAGCTAAAATTAATTCAGAAGTTATAGTTGAAAATGCAATAGTGAAACATCATTTTGAGATGCTTTAATTTTAAAGTGTTGCCTAGCCTCTTGAACTGTTTCTCAGCTGAGGTGCCCTGTGAAATGTGTACATGCCTCTGAACAGAATAAGAAAGAAACCAGGAATAGACACATTTAGTTAGTTGAGATAGGTTTGCCTTGAATGAACTTTTTAATTATGTTTCCTTTCAGTTTCTGGTACTTGGCAGTCCATGTGTTAATGTTAATAATAAAACAGCAGTTTCCCATTCTTAGATTTAAGAGCTATTTTCTTCATTTTTCTAATTTAAAAATTATTATTACCAGTAATGACTTTCCTGCTGAAGACTCAGTAACTACATGCAGAGGGCACCGGGAAAGTTACTTAGTGCTTTTGAGTCACTTCCGCCTTAAAAAGATGCTAAGTGGCCTTTGGATCCCACTTTGTCCTGGTGCTGGGCCAAGGCCAGTGCAGCCGACTGCCTGTAAGCACGAGGAGGAAGGAAGCAGGTAGAGGGAGATGTGGAAATCTTTGACGATGGTGCTTCCTTTACTGGCACCTCCGCGGCTGAGATTCAGCACCCTCACCCGCTCACAAAGCAGAAATGACCTCAGTGTGGTCTCCGTGGCCAAGAGAGTGGGTTTTCTTAGACAAGGAAGGTTCCCGAAGGTGCACATCCTCCCAATGTGGAATACGGCACTGTGCCCAGATCGCCTTCCTTAGCTCCAGGGATGTTTGTGTTGTGCGCACTTTAAATAGGGGACTTTTCCACTCTTCTGTTCGCTCTTCTGCTTTATCTGACCCAGATTTGGTTCCACAGAGTTACCATACTTACTTAGAAAGTTTTGAGTAGTCATTTCTAGCATTTCTTTCTTGTTGATTATGCCATTAAGACAGGCACGTGTGCGTGTGTGTGCACACACAGACACACACACACTGGATACTCGCCCCGGTGGGGGGAGAGACTGCCACCAGGCCTGAAGGTTGGAAGTAGGATGTGGCTGTGGCTGGAGAGGAAAGTGCATCCACCTGCTCCCGGGTGGATGGTCAGGTCGGTGGCCCAGCCATCGTGCCTGCTCCTTGCTTCTGTGTGTGTGCCCTTGCCCAGAGTACGGGGTTGGATATGCTGAAGAAATGAACCTTTTTGGCACCAGGGACTGGTTTATGGAAGACACTTTTCTCACAGACCAGGGGGTCGGGGGCTATGGAGTTGGGGGGATGGTTTAGGACAAATTCTCATAAGAAGCGCGCAACCAAGATCCCTCATGTGCTCAGTAGGGTTCGCCATCCTGTGAGACTCTAATGCCGCTGCTGATCTGACAGCAGGCAGAGCTCAGGTAGTGATGTGAGTGATGGGGAGTAGCTGTAACTACAGATGAAGCTTCCCTTGCTCCCCACCGCTCACCTCCTGCTGTGCTGTCTGGTTCCTAGGTTACTAACAGGCCACCGACTGATTGTCTGAGGACAGGGGTTGGGGAGTGCATGTCCAGAGGGAGTGCAGCATATTCTTTAGTCTGCCCCACGGTTGGTTCCCTCCGGAATGCTTCCCTCTCTGCCTTCAGTTCTCTGCTCAGTTTTCCCCTGCCAGAGAGGCCTTCCTTGACCCAAAGATGTGAAACTAAACCCTGCCCTTGTTGCTCGCTGCTGTCTCATCTGCTTCATGGTTCTCCAAAGCTCTGGTCACTGTCTGACACATGACCTGTTTGTTGTAAACTGCCTATCTCTTCCATGGCTGGGGAGCTCCCCCAGCAGGGCTGTCTTCTGGGTGGACCTGGGCCAAGAAGGAGGCCTGCCAGGTGGGCACCTCTAGTTGTCTTGTCAGGAACCAGCCCAAGATGGAGCTGAGGACCAGCCCAGCTCAGCTGTGCAGGGTATGGGCCAGTTGCTGAACACACAAACTGGAGTATCCCCACGTGTAAAATGTGGATAGTAATAGAACTACCTCATAGGATTACATTAGTGCGAGAATCTAAATGCTTGGTATAGCTGCCGAGAGATGTTATTTGTTTATTTATAAAGTTACATAAATTGTTTAACTTCAGTGGAGGGAAGAGTGATAGTAAACATTTCTTTTTTTTTTTTTCTTTTCCTTTTTCCTCCATTCTAGCATTTCTTTTTTAATCAAGTGCTTCCGAAGGGTTAAAGGGCTAGCTTCCAATTCAAACAGGTTGCCTAGCGTTTAGCTAAAAGGGGAGGGTTATAATGAATGATTGGATGGGGAAGTAGATTATTTTGCAAGCACATATAGAATGGTTATCTGTTTAGTACACTCAGTTTCTCAGCTGTTAACATTTTATCCTTTGGCCAATGTTTATTAAGGGAATAACAATGATGTGCCAGGCTCTGCTACATGCTGGGGCTACAGAAATAACATGGGAGATGTGCCTTCAAGGAGCCTCCGTCTAGTGGAGCAAATAGGGAGGGTGGTGTAAATTCTGAGAATTCTGGTTGATACTCTTCTAAGGATGCTTTTCTTTTTGTGTCTCTCTGAGAATATTGACTATCTGTATTTTAAAGTTGTTTTAACCCTCATTATCATATTTGTTGAGTGGGGCGATGGGAGCAGAGGCTGGCAGGGTGCATCTGTCTTGCCTTTGGCTCATCTACCCTCCATATCTGGGAACCTGAGGGGGTAGCATTTGGGGGTGGGGACAGGATGTCTTTTTTGAGCAGGCAAAGGTGGTATGCTGAACGCGTGTTCTCTTTTCTGAGGTGTTAGCTGGTTCTGTTGGTTGAGTATGGTGCTTCTCTTGTGTTGTGCTGTTTAAGTGTTGACTGGATCTACTTACGTCATTATCCGTGATCAGTCTTTTTGTCCTTATCTGTAAATGGGAGAAGTAATGTGTATTCAGCAGCTAGTTATTGGGCAATTACCCTAGGCACCTAGAACAAAATGGGTTTTGCCCTTAAGGGGTTTAAAATTGTGAGGGTTAGATGAGAGAGTGTGTCTGTGTTTGGGGTGGAGGTAGGTGTGGGGAGAGGCATGGTGTCTTATAGTAGATGCTCAAAAAAATACTTCTCTCTCCTTTTTATATAGAGCTTTTAAGTTTAGATTACCGTCTTGAAGAACAAAAAATTGTAGAAACTGAATTGTTAATTACTTGAATTTTATTTCCACCTACCTCTTTCCGCAAAGGATCTGAAGTTTAGTGTATTTTATATATTTCTATGAAATTTTTGTTTTGCTCAGAGCAGTGAGTGGGTAGATAGATAAATGAAGGAATGAATAAAAGAATTGATTATAAATAAGAAACCAGAGAAAAAGGACTAATGATTTTCCCCTAGAATCTACTTGAAAGTTTGGTACTTGTTCCAGAGGCAGAATGAGAAGAATGAGGACAAGCAGTCTGAGGAAAAGGAAAGAGAAGTTTATTAATTTGCTGGCAAATGAGGAGGATGGCAGATTCTAGTCTTAAAGAACCGTTGTCCTGCTGTTAAGCAGAAATACAGAGCTTTTTAAGGGGTTTTTAGCCTCGAGGTATTGCTGTTTAACTCTGGTTGGTGGTCCTGGTTGGCCTTATCTCCAGTGAGATGACCTCATGCCCTTCGCCTGAATAATTCCATTGAGCCATCTTGTGTGGTTTAAAACAAAGAACCTCCTCTGCCCCACTGATTACTGGTAGGGGCAGGAATGCAGGTTTTAAAGAGTCGGGGAGGTTTTAAAGAGACAACTTGTAATACATTTTGCCCTTTTTCGGGCTCTTGCTTATGTTACATTAACATAGATAATTTGAAGATTTTTTTTTCCCTAGTAGTTTTATTTTTGACTTGGTTTGTTTTTTTGGCAGCCCCCTAGATTAGAGTTTACATCATCTTAATACATAGAGATGTTTTTGATCACGTGTGGCATTGGTACAGAGTCCACATTGACTAGAGGAGGAGAAAATGCTGAGGGGGCACAGAAGTGGAGGCCAAGGCCTGACCCTGGCCCTTGGGGGAGTCAGCTTCTAGAAATACAGCTTTGGAGAGAGCCCTCCTTAGCCATCCTTCCTTGGTATGCCTGGGGCTGGGACTGCCGTACCAGGCACTCACCTGCTTTATCTTGTGTGCACGCTTGTTCGTTCTTTGTATGTGGCCTTTTGGGTTTTCACTGCCTGGTACAGTGTCTTTCACATGAGTGTTTAGTAGATATTTGGTGCCAAATTTGCACAGAACTTTGTTCATTTAAAGATATTTCTGCCTGTATTTGTTCTGCATAATGGTGCCACATTTGCTGCTTTATTAAAAAAAAAAAAAAAAAATAGGTGATGCCCAGAGCACTCAAGTGACTGCCTGAGTTGGAAATTTATAAAGGGCAAAGATAGGGCGTAGATACAATTTTCTGACTGCAGATAAAGGGTCTTCTGCCACTTTTGCTGCTGATGATTATTCAAACCACCACAGAATGTTGACTTGCAAAATCTGTCGTTTCAGCCTGATCATGCATTGTGTTATGCTGAAGGCTTAAATTACTACCAACAGCTTTTGCTTTACTTTGCCAAGCTTGATTGTCAATTATTTTGAAATGAGTGAGGCTTCTCTAAGAGGTGTTTAGATTTCAGAATTGAACACTAACCATTCAAGACTCATTCATATAATTCTTATTTTTTACCACTAGAGTCCCAGTTTAATTCCCATGAAAATTTTAGTTTTGTGAATGAAGTCTTCAAAATACAAAGAACCTAATCTTGAACTTAATTGGATGAAAATTGGCAAAGCCTACGCAAAACTAATTAGGAGAGACCTAATAGGTACATGGAGGGTAACCATATGTCCTGAGAACCTGGGACAGGCCCAGTTTATGCTGGTGGTCTTGGCCTAATTATTAACAGACCCACTCTTTCATTTCAAAACATCCTGCTTTGGACGGTAAATTATCTGGAAATCCTACCTGTAGGCATATGAGAATGGTAATTTAAATATGTAAAAACTTGTAACTTTGGCTATTGAAACTTCCAGCAGTTATGGTCTGTTGACATTTAGACAACCCATATTTTCTTTGAACCAGTTTTCAGGACAAAAGGATAAGAACAAATTCTCTGTAATGAATTAAAACACTGCATAAATCTGAAGGAGAAACTGTTCATCCCGGGTGGTGATAGTCTGTAGATGTCACCAAACTGTGTATGTGATGAAGGACAGGAATGGAAACAGTTAATGGGAAGGGGACTTAATGAGAATGTTGGCTTTCCTTGCAGAGGATAAGAAGGACATTTGCTGATGAAGACCGTGGAAGGTATTCGTTAACAGCAGATTAGATGTGGGTAGTTGATGGTTATTCCCAGCTGGGCTCGAAGTTCCTGGGAATAGCGTGACCTTGGTATTAGCCCCTCTCAGATTTGCCACTGAATGACGTAGGGTCCTGAAACATCTCACAGTCAGGGAGATGGCTTTGCTGGAGTTGAAGATTATAGAGGTACTTTTAAGACCAAAGATCAAGGGCTGGTGGACAGTGGAAATTAAATGAAACCGTCGGTACTGCTGTATGCATCTTAAAAAGATTTCTTCAGGAAGTTTTTTTGTTTGTTTTAAGCAAGGAATAACCTTGTGATTATTAAATAACCTGTGTGCATTGACTTACGTTTTCTTCTGCAGTACTTTTTAACTTTGTGTTTTGTAATATTCTAAATAATGTGCCATATTATAGATTATTGAAATACCTTCTGATAATAAAATCCTCTTAAATGCTACATTTGGTGCTATTCAAAATATTTTTTATAACAAAAAAGTCATTATATATTTGTTACTGCTGGGGGTACTAAAATGAACTGTTACGAATCTCATGTTCTTAACTATTTTTATTTTATAGAAGAATTGGAGCTTTGTTTTTATAGGATGGAAATAGTTAATGGGAATGAGTTATTATCCTTTAATGCCTCAAATGCAGTTTTACTTGGTGAAGGTAACCTAGCGTTGCAGCTTCAGCCGTGTCAGGAGTGGACAGACAGAAAAACCTCAGGGCAAGGCTTTAGGCTGTGGTTCCCCAAACCTCGGGCCACGGACTGCTACCAGTCCACGGCCTGATAGGAACCAGGTGTAAAGCAGGAGGCCAGGGATGGGTGAGCGAGTGAAGCGTCGTCTGTATTCACAGCCACCCCCATCACCGTCACTCACTGTGCCCCACCCCCCAGTCTGGTCTGTGGAAAAATTGTCTGCCATGAAACTGGTCCCTGGTGCCAAAAAAGACTGGGAACTCCTGCTTTAGAGGACATGGCTGGTTCTGACATGGTCACATAAGAGCCTTGAATCTTTCACCTTGAAGGGGCCTCTGGTACAACGCAGTCATTTTATAAAGGAGAAAGCTTGAGACCTGACAAGTTCAAGTGGCTTGTCCAAGGTCTTAAAATATATTAGTAGCATATAAGTAATAAAAGTCTCTATACAGTCTTATTTCTTAACCTTTATTGTTGAAAATATTATATTCTAAACTTTCAGAGAAATAATAGCTTTATTTCTATTACCAGAAAATTGCTAAACACTCTATCTAGTCATGTGATTATACTCCTTAAGGGACAGGGACTTCAGACCTGTTGAGTGCAGGAAATTGCCTGGAGTTCAGAAGTGAAATCTTACCTGCATCCTACCTGCTTAATGGGTACCTTGTGGTGAGCAGTGAATTAGCCATAATGTGAGGGAAAGAGGGAAAATGTTCAGTGTTGAGCTTAATGACCAACCGCTTCTCATTGATGTGCCTAAGAACAAAAGTATTCAGTTTCATCTCACCCACCACATGCCTTCTTAAGCACAATCAGGTGTCCTTAAAGGGAAAAAGGTAGGGAGTAGGGAAAACCCACATCACAGCAGAGAAACTAGAAACTTGTCAGGGTAAAAACAAAGAAGGAAGTAACGATAATTTGAGGAAAACTTTGCAGAGGATTCCAAAACAAATACAACTGGCTGAAATACTGCTAAGGTGGAGAGCGAATCCAAAAGCACTGAGATTGCTTGATGTGACTGCCATGGAGGTGAAAGGGGGTGGAGGGCCCTCGGTGGGTGGCACCGTGTGAGGGCTGGCCCTGGAGACCTGGCGGGACTGGACCGAGCCTGGTGGGATGGGGTCCAGGCAGAGGCCAAGCACCGGGACTTCTCTGGGTTTCTCTCCTGCCTCCGTTTCGGGAAGCACCCATGATTTCTGGATTTCTCTCCTAACCCGGCCATAATAACTCATTGACATTTTTGCTTTGAATTAAACTTCATATTTCCTATTCTTAATTTTAAAGGTTTTCCCTGAAATCTGAAGAACATACTTGATTTCCCCCTCTTCTTCTTCCATCTCACCACACTAAGGATAATACAAAGAAGTGGTTCCCTGCCCCTACACCAGAGCCATTTATGATAAGGCTTTGCACAGAAATCGAGGGGGTTACCGACCATGCTAATTGACTGAAGGGTGACATCAGAAGCCAATTTGGGGCCACCTTGGTATTACCTGCACTGTTAAGGTGGAGGTACACACCCTCACTTGTTGCTTAAGCCCATGTTACTTCCTTTTAGAAAAGGAGCTATTTCCTTGACATTTATTTAGATTTTTCTTAAGATCATTATAGATGTGTATTCCATCCAGTCTGTTAGGTAGGTAGCTTCTTTGTCTAAAATGTTTATAGTGCAGCAACATTAGTAAGTGTGCTTAGTAAATCCTTTGGGATAGCGCAGAGGCCACCAGCCAGTCTGGGCATAGCCTTGGCTTTATTTATGGTTTTTTAAGAAATTGTTTTAAATTTTATTTATTTATTTATTTATTTTTAGAGATAGGCATTGTCATCCAAGCTGGAGTGCAGTGGTGTAATCATAGCTAACTATAACCTCAAACTCCTAGGCCCAAGCGATCCTCTCACCTCAGCATCCTGAGGAACTAGGACTACAGGCAAGCGCCACTACACCCAGCTATTTTTTCTTATTTTTTGTAGAGACAGGGTCTCTCTGTATTGTCCAGGCTGGTCTTGAACTTCTGGCCTCAAGCAATCCTCCCACCTCAGCCTCCCAAAGTGCTGGGACTACAGGCATGAGCCACCACTCCCAGCCACATTTTTTATATTGTTATTTTCTCTCCTATGTGCATTGTTTTTCTAGAATGAATATTTTTCTCTCTTGTCTGCTTTTTCTGTGTTCCATCTTCTGGGGAATTCTCCAACTTTATCTTCAAACTCTACTCTTTTTTGTTTTACTATTTTATGTTTAGTTTCAAGAGTCTTTTTTTTCTTGTTATTGTTGATTTTGGTTATTCTGTTTCTTATGGTATTCTATTTTTGTTGCATGGATTCAATATCTTCTCTTCGAATACATTGTATTAATAGTTTTGTTTTTTTGTTATTGAGTTTTTCTTCGCTGCTTTGTTTCTATTTTTGCCAAGGTTTTTGTTTTTGTTTTGTCTCCATCTTTCCCACTGGCACCCTTTTCTCCTGCCTGGTGATCCTTGGCTGTTGATCCTCGTTGGAGAGTAAGGCACTAAAAAGCTGAATGGAAGCTCCGGGAGGAGATCTTTCAAACCTGCTATCTTTGCTGTGACAATCCAACTCTTTGGTTGATGTTTTTGTTGGAAGACTCTTGATATCTATGGGACTGTTTAGTTGATCCAGAAAAGACTTTCAGTTTCCTGCTTGGGATGGGGAGTGGGAATATGTGTTCTGGGAGGCAGGTGGGATATGAGAGCCGGCGGTCCTGCTAAAGCCCAAAGACTTTCATCTCTCCCTATTTCCATACTTGCCCCTCACCCCTACCCAGATGCTCAAACTTGTACCTCACCCCTTCCTAGATTTAATTTCTAGAAAAAACTGAACCTCAGAGTTTACATGTTTATCAGGAAATAACCCCAAAGGAGTGAGGGAAAATAGCCTGTAGACAGTTAACACTAAGGAATAACTACTATAAATGATGAAACCTCCAGTTTTTTGCAATTTGTTAATGCTAATTTAGTTACAGCAATTGGTAGGGAATCCCACATGAGTCTGGCAAAAGTCTCTGCATTCCCCAGTCCCTGGGCCGAGGCCCAGTACCAGTCCGTAGCCTGTTAGGAGCACAGGGCTGCGCATCACCACCCGAGCTCTACCTCCCTGCCCCCGCTACGGGAAACCGGTCCCTGGTGCCAGAAAGTTGGGGACTGCTGATCGAGATGGCAGAATAACTCGGAGCATGTCTTTGAGGATGCTGGGCCTCCACCACCGCCCTCGACCCCCTGCCCTGTGGGGGTTGTGAGGAGAGTGGTCCCTGGCTGTGCGGGCGGGAGCTCCGGATCTCGCCGCTCCGTATTCCCAGTTCTCCCGGTCTCCCTGTGGCCCGCACTGGGCTTCACCCCCACCTCTCGCGGCCGGGTGTCCTTCCTGGGGCTCTGACAGGTGAATTGGCTTACTCTTCAGAACAGGCTGTTACATTTCATCTTCCTTCACTCAGTCTCCATTTTCCTGGGATTTGGGGGCATCTCTTGTCTGCTGTGTCTCCTCTCTTCATTCTTTTGATCTTTATAGGTTTAATCCTTTTATATTTCTTTATACTCTTTTTAGAGATACAGTTGACCTTCAAATAACACAGGTTTGAACTCTGCAGATCCACTTATACACAGATTTTGTTCAATAAATATATTGGAAAATTTTTTTGAGATTTGCAACAATTTGAAAAATCTTGAAGACCAACTGTGTGTGGCTTAGAAATATGAAAAAAATCAATAAAAATACATGAATACATAAAATATATGTAGATACTAGTCTTTTATCATTTATTGCTATAAAATATACACAAATCTATTATAAAATGTGAAAATTTATCAAAACAATGCACACCACCTCTTACTGCACAATTCACAGTTGAGAGAAGTGTAAACAAATGTAAAGATGCAATATTAAGTCATAACTGCATAAAATTAACTTTAGTGCTGTGTTCCATACTACTATAATAATTTCATGGCCACCTCCTGTTGCTGTTGTGGTGAGTTCAAGAGTTGCAAATACCTCTTTCAGACGCCTTGTGATGCTAATCATCTCTGTGTGAGCAGTTTGTCTTTCCAGTGAATTGCGTATTGCAGTAAAAAGTGGCCTCGTGGTTCTTGTGTATTTTTCATCATATTTAGTGCAATACTGCAAGCCTCCAATAACGCCATAGAAACCATACAGAGTGCCACTAGTGATGCTGGAAGTGCTCCCAAGAAACAGAGAAAATCCATGACATTACAAGAGAAATTTGAATTTGTTGATAAGTACTGTAGATTGAGGTCTGTAGCTGTGAGTGCCAGCCATTTCAGGAGGGCAGTTCATCTTGTAAACAGAAGACATAAACTTACGATATTGATTAATACAGTACAATACTGTCAGTGTATTTTCTCTTATGATTTTCTTAATAACATTTTTTTCTCTAGCTTACTTTATTGTAAGAGAATGTAGCATATAATACGTATGACATACAAAATGTGTTAATTGACTATTATTAATAAGGCTTCCAAGTCAATAGAAGACTATTAGTATCTAAGTTTTTGGGGAGTCAGAGACTTTTGTGGGTTTTTGACTGTGCAGTGGTTGGTGTCCCAACCCCCGAGTTGTTCAAGTGTCAACTATATTTGGGAAGAGGAGAGAAAATCATGTAAGTTCTGCAACTCCTATTCAGCCTTAAGTCTCCAATTTATATTCTAAGAGTAACATTTTTGCTGCAATGTCAAGAACGAAATTGAGGAAAGAAACACAGAATTCTGCAAGGAGACTCATAGGGAGGCTGTGGCATAATCAATGGGGCCAGAAAGAAAGATCTAGATACACAGGAGATGAGACTAGCAGCACGAAGGCCATCTGCGTGGCAGAGGAAGGAACAGCACCTGTTCAGACTGTTCTTACCTAATTCCAGAAAACAACTTGTAAGGCCAAATTGATGGTTCAGTGCACTGACATTCTTGGAAATGAAGGGACCTTCCAAAATTGTGGTTTTTCATGTTCATTGTCAAAAACCTGAAAGTTATAAGCAGATGAAGTGGAAATTTTATATATTTATATATATACTTGAAACAAATATATATAAAATCTCTGCTAAAATTATTACCTAGCTTTCCATCACATGGCGGACAATAATGATTTACGAGTCCCCGGTTATGGAGCAGGCAGATCGATGGTTTCCTCACTGTGGCAGAGCGTTCCTTACACAGTGGTGTCCTCAGGTGCAATCACAGGCCAACGGCATGCAGTTACTTGATTCATGTTACAAAGGCTGGCCTTGGTGAGACAGGAAGAATGGCTTCTTGGAGCCTGGGAGCATGTTACTGGTGGGGCACACAAGGAGTGAGTGCCCCAACAGGATGGTGAAATGTCTTTGTTTCAAGCTTTTAGTCTTGCAAAGAATTTTTCTAAACCTTTCATCCTCATTTTGAATCCTCAGACTACACTAACTCGTCACCTTGTAGTCCTGCAGTTTGCACCCAAGAATCAACCTGGCTGGAAGATGAGCAGCCAGGACACTTTGGGCAGGAAGTTCATTAGACTAATATTGTTGTGACCCACATCAGGAGCAAAGTAGAAAGAGAAATAATCATGATCGTCCAAACTTGGAGCGCATTTATCTTAGTGTAGTTTTTATCCGGCCAGCCCACGGAGGGCTTGAAGGAGTCCCAGAACCAGTCACTTCCTGCCTTCCCTCAGCAAGCCCCAGATTATGTCTTTCCTTCAGGTCATTTAAAACAAGAATTTGAGGTTTGCTTTCCTGTAGTCGATAGTAGGCAGCAGGTAAAATTCCACCTAAGTATCCACTGCCTGTCGTGGCCCGACAGCACCTGGTTCCTCTGGGCACACAGAAAGGTCAGAGTCGGTGCTCATCCTCCTGGATTAGGGAGGCTCAGTTCCCCCCTTCCTTTTTTTTTTAAAACATAACTGCCAGCCAGGTGTGGTGGCTCACGCCTGTAATCCTAGCACTCTGGGAGGCTGAGGTGGGTGTATTGTTTGAGCTCAGGAGTTCGAGACCAGCCTGAGCAAGAGCGAGACCCTGTCTCAGCTAAAAAAATATGAAAAAAAATTAGCTGAACAACTAAAAATATATATAGAAAAAAAATTAGCCGGGCATGGTGGCGCATGCCTGTACTCCCAGCTACGCAGGAGGCTGAGGCAGAAGGATCACTTGAGCCCAGGAGTTTGAGGTTGCTGTGAGCCAGGCTGATGCCACGGCACTGTAGCCCGGGCAACAGAGCAAGATTCTGTCTCAAAAAAAAAAACATAACTGCCTTTTTTAATTAATTGTAAAATTTGGTGGTGATTTCTCTGGGTAATTCCATGTATCTCACATGTGGATCATAAACGTTGTGGGAAGCAACGTCAGAAACAGTGGTGACACTTTGAGGGCATCGTAATTCCCCTCTAATTCCTGCTCTGAGACGGACTCCACGGGCGTCCAGGAGGGAAGGTCGGCGCTGCTCAGGCCCTGAGTGAGTGGGAAGCATGTTGGGGCCTGGCACCCAGCCTGGCCGGCATGGGAGCTCCTTTTTCTCCTTTTTCTTTACGACATTCTTTGACAGCATTTCCCTTCTTTTTACTCTTATTGTTCTTACTTATTGGTAGCTTATAGTATTGTATAGGAAAGGAAAATGGAATATAAATATACCAATCTACATTTTTCTGTTATTGTGGTAGTTGAAGTGACTCAAGAAAAAAGTAAAAAATATGACTGTCCAAAGGCAAATGAGCTATTCAGCCCAAATCCATATCGTCCCTTAATAATATGACCAAAAAACAAAACTGTGAACCTTAAATGAAGGAAACGGAACAGATTTGCCAGATACAAACCTCAAATGTTGTTTTTATTAAACATCTAAACTTTTTTTTTTTTGTGAAATACTGTTCTTCATTCTAGAAGGCTTTGTAAAACCATCATCTCCTTGCCCAGATGTACTGAGCGTTAAGCACATTCCCTCCCAAGGGAACCTGTTTCTGCTGATCCCGTTTTGGCTGGTGGCCCTCAAGCTTACACTCCCCCAGGACCTGTGTCCTAGGACAGCGGGAGAGTTTGTGGGACGATGAGCCCTGTTCATTCCGTGCCCTTCTCCTCTGCCGGCACTTCCCGAGCCCCCAGACACGAGTTTCTGCTGGTGCTGGAGACCCGGTGCTGAGCACACAGGAGCACGGTCCATGTCCACAGACAGGCAGGCGTGTGGAGGGTTTCCTCTCAGGCTCGCTTCCAGAGGCTCTGCAGAACCTCGTCTCACCCTAACAGCACACGCCTCCAGCAGCAGGTCTCTTCCTGCCTCTCACTGCCTTGCCTTTACTCTAGCTCCGGGGAAGCAGTGTTAATCCTGTGCTCGGGTTGTGCTCCTGGAGTTCTTCTGGCTCCATCAGGAGGAAGTTTGTTCCCATCGATGGGTAGCTGCAGAGTCTGCTATTCTCGTCTTCAGCGAGGGACCCTTGACTGTTGGGTCCCTTTTGCAGGCCTGATGGGGACAGGGACGAGGGATGGCAGTCTCTTTCAGGCATGCTCAGTTGGTGCGCTTTGATCTTAATTTTATGCTTTTTCATTATGGGAAAACCTTCCGTAATTCTGTTTGCCTACAAAATTTTAGTGGCCAACTCTGATTATTGATGAAGCCTTATTTTTTAAAGCAGTTTATGTCTTTTAATCTCATTAGGCTGCTGTTGATTGGGCTTTATCTAGGGCCTTTTCTGAAGTATGGCCCATTTAGAAAGATTTCTAATATGTAGGGTTTTTTTTTAAGAGTATGCTAGCACTCAGTCATGTTATACTAAATTAATAATCTTTTTTTCTTAACAGATGCAGCAGCTTTTTTATGAGAATTATGAACAGAACAAAAAGGGGTACATTAGAGATCTCCATAACAGTAAAATTCACCGAGCCATCACATTACACCCCAACAAAAACCCACCCTACCAGTACAGACTCCACAGCTACATGCTCAGCCGCAAAATAGCCGAACTTCGTCATCGCACAATACAGCTCCACCGCGAAATCGTCCTGATGAGCAAATACAGCAACACCGAGGTTCATAAAGAAGACCTCCAACTGGGAATTCCTCCTTCCTTTATGAGGTTTCAGGCCCGCCAACGAGAGGAGATTCTGGAATGGGAGTTTCTGACTGGGAAATACTTGTATTCAGCGGCCGACGGCCAGCCCCCTCGAAGGGGCATGGACTCTGCTCAGAGGGAAGCCTTGGACGACATTGTCATGCAGGTCATGGAGATGATCAACGCCAACGCCAAGACCAGAGGGCGCATCATTGACTTCAAGGAGATCCAGTACGGCTATCGTCGGGTGAACCCCATGTATGGGGCCGAGTACATCCTGGACCTGCTGCTGCTGTACAAAAAGCACAAAGGGAAGAAGATGACGGTTCCCGTGAGGAGGCACGCGTATTTACAGCAGACTTTCAGCAAGATCCAGTTTGTGGAGCACGAGGCATTGGACGCAAAGGAATTGGCCAAGAAAATCAATCAAGAGTCTGGATCCTTGTCCTTTCTCTCGAATTCCCTGAAGAAGCTTGTTCCCTTTCAGCTCCCTGGGTCGAAGAATGAGCACAAAGAACCCAAAGATAAAAAGATAAATGTACTGATTCCTTTGTCTGGACGTTTTGATATGTTTGTGAGATTTATGGGAAACTTCGAGAAGACGTGTCTTATCCCCAATCAGAACGTCAAGCTCGTTGTTCTGCTTTTCAATTCCGACTCCAACCCCGACAAGGCCAAACAAGTTGAACTGATGAGAGATTACCGCATTAAGTATCCCAAAGCCGACATGCAGATCTTGCCTGTGTCTGGGGAGTTTTCGAGAGCTCTAGCCCTGGAAGTCGGATCTTCCCAGTTTAATAATGAGTCTTTGCTCTTCTTCTGCGATGTTGACCTCGTGTTTACTACAGAATTCCTTCAACGATGTCGAGCAAATACAGTTCTGGGCCAACAGATATATTTTCCAATCATCTTTAGCCAGTATGACCCAAAGATTGTTTATAGTGGGAAAGTTCCCAGTGACAACCATTTTGCCTTTACTCAAAAAACTGGCTTCTGGAGAAACTATGGGTTTGGCATCACTTGTATTTATAAGGGAGATCTTGTCCGAGTGGGCGGCTTTGATGTTTCCATCCAAGGCTGGGGGCTGGAGGATGTGGACCTTTTCAACAAGGTTGTCCAGGCAGGTTTGAAGACATTTAGGAGCCAAGAGGTAGGAGTAGTCCATGTCCACCATCCTGTCTTCTGTGATCCCAATCTTGATCCCAAACAGTACAAGATGTGCTTGGGGTCCAAAGCATCAACATATGGGTCTACACAGCAGTTGGCTGAAATGTGGCTAGAAAAAAATGATCCAAGTTACAGCAAAAGCAGCAATAATGGCTCAGTGAGGACAGCCTAATGTCCAGCTCTGCTGGAAAAGACATTTTTAATTATCTAATTTATTTTTCAAAAATTTTTTGTATGATCAGTTTTTGAAGTCCATACAAGGATATATTTTACAAGTGGTTTTATTACATAGGACTCCTTTAAGATTGAGCTTTTTGAACAAGAATGTGATCAATGTTTGCCTTTGAACACATCTTCTTGCTGAACATTATGTAGCAGACCTGCTTAATTTTGACTTGAAATGTACCTGATGAACAAAACTTTTTTTATATATATTTTCCTTTCAGACCCCTTTGCTACATCCTATGACAGAAAACATGAACATTCCAACAAAGTATTATTGTAACAAAACACTGTAACTCTGATAAATGTTCTGTTGTGACTGTTAACATTCATAGATTCTACCTTTTGTCTTTTTTACAAAAACTTTTTTTTAAAAAAGCCATTTCATGTTCCAGTTGTAAGATAAGGAAATGCGATAATAACTGTATCATCATCTTCAGGAGAGCTTTCCAAAGCTGATCATTCGCCCCAAGCTATGCTCTGCTCATCATGGTCATGTAGGTTATTAAAAGCAAGAGGAGTAAGGAAAGCACAGTAAGATGTGTGGCTGTTCTTGTTGCAACTCATTTGGCCTAAGTGGACCTGGTATTCAATTTCAAGAAGGATGTGATATTTTCTCTTTCTGACCCTTCTTAAAGGGTAAAATATTAATGTTTAGAATGACACAGAAGAATTATTGTAATAAACCTAATGTACGCAAGCTAAAACAAACACCCCCTAATGAAAACATTGGGGGAAAGTGTATTTGGTTTTGTTCATTTCATCCTGTCTGTGTGATTTTTGGTAGAGATGGTTTTTATTCATTAATTGCTGTTTTTTATCCTTTTTATCTGAGATACCTTTAATTTATTTAATATCCATTGTTCAGAGCTCTGCCATTTCTCGAGTACCTGTTAGTTATTAGTATTTATGTGTATCAGGAGTGTGTTTTAGTATGTTTTATTTGCAGTAAACTGATCTCCAAAGATTTCCTTTTGAAAACGCTGCCCTCTCCCCTTAATTTTTACATTCCTTACTGTTTTACTAAATATTAAGTGTTCTTTGACAATTTTGGTGCTCATGTGTTTTTGGGACAAAAGTAAAATGAATCTGTCATTGTACCGGAAAGTTTGTTTTAAACTCACAGATCAAATGTGCCTTAATAAATTTTTTTTTCATTTAGATTTCGAGTGGTGGTAGACTTGCCATTTTAATATACGTCATTGGAGATCTGCTTATTTGTAAATAGCCTATTGCTCATTTGGAAAAATAAACCAGTGAACAATATTTTTCTATTGTACTTTTCAGAACCATTTTGTCTCATTATTCCTGTTTTAGCTGAAGAATTGTATTACATTTGGACAGTAAAAAACTTAAAACACGGATTCAAAAAGGTTTTCAGTTTATTTGAGGGAAATATTTCTGTGGGCTGCAGTTGGGAGTGAAATGAAACTATCAAGTGTCTCCTCCTCTATTTTTTCCTAGAATGAACTCGTCTTTTGTTTTCTCCTCCCCAGCTTACTGCCTCCGAGTTTTCTGAGACAAAGGTCTTCAAACCAGGTCCGGGCTCTGTCTGGAAGATACAAATGTACCTTCCCAGGCCCCACAAAATCTGCATTTTAACAAGTGCCCCACATGACGCTGTGTGCGCACAAACGACCGCTCTAGCTAGAGGATAAATGGCATCCGGTTGCTTTATAATCCAAGAATCAAAAAAAGTGAGATCTTTGATGCCAAGGTAGCAGCCTTTTGTGGATGAGAACTACACTCCCAGGATAGGTATTTACAGTGTAATGACAGTTAAGTCGCAGCATAATGACATCGTGCTCACAGAAAGAAATTGCTGTAATCCAGCCTAATTGCCATTTACTCTGTGGGTGTGTTTAGTTTTTTCTTGGAAAAAAGCAGAGACATTTTTATTCTTCAATAAGGAAGAGCATAATATGCCTCTTGATTTAAATTCTCTTCTATTTATCCTAATAGTGAAGGATAAATAGGGATTTGGGATGGCGTGTGAGTGACGGCCCTGTCATGCTTCGTGTCCGTCCAGCATCCTGGTGACCCTTGATTAAACTCGCCATTCGCTTCCCTGCTCCCACTCTGCTCAGCTGTCCCTCCTCCTGCGAGCGGCGTTGGTGTCCACAGAAGCGCCACCCCCCGTCAAGGCTCAGTCTCCAGAGATGCAGCTGGACCCTAGCTCCGGCTCCCACCCCGGCAGGGCCGTGCCCCCGCTCTGCCCGCTGGCTCCAGGCTCCACCCCTCCCAGGTGCTCCTCGTCACCCCAGTGCTCTCCTTTTGCCCTGAGGGTGGACTCGAAAGTCCCATTGGCACCCAGGGGCCCTCCACAGCCCCACCACTGCGCCCCCTCGTCTGTCATCCCCAGCTCCACTGGGCCCCTCCCCGGCCGTGCTGGGCTCCAGGTTGTGGGGCGTCCATCTCCGCTGCTCAGGCCCGGCTTTCCCTCCACCTGGCCAGCCCAACTGTGCTCCAGGACACAGCTGAAGCACCCCACTGTCCACTGTGATGCCATCCTGGACCCTTCCTGTGTGGATGTGACACAAGTGGACTCATTCTATGACCATGTGGTGGTGGTCCCTCACCAGAGCCCCTCCAGGGCAGGCCTGCGTCTCCTCTGACATTCCCTGGCATGTTGGGAACCACGAGGCCCTGCTCCCTCCCAGGCCAGTCCACACCCGGAGGAATACTTCTGCCCCTGGATGGGCTGAGACTTCTCCCCGTAAACAAAACTCTCTATTTGTACCTCAGCATACATTATTTTTCATCCAGAAATGAATTAAGAAAATGGAATGGCCCATAACCCCACACCAGATAACCGCTGTTAACAATATTTAAAAATTGAGACTAATTCGTGAATCGAGTTGAAAAGGGAGAGGCGATCCCAGCACACAGAGGCATGGAAATGGAAGCTCCCTCCTCTCGCCAAGCATCCAGCCTCAGGCCCCCCCCACGAGCGACCACCAAGTCTTGTGTGCGTCGGGGTCAGGAAGAGGTGTGTGTGGGTGTGTGTGAATATGTAGACTAGCAGAGATAGCACTTTTAAAATGTATACACATGAACAAGAGGAGCCGTGGGCTCGCCTGGGCACATGGACCTGGTGGGGAGCCCCTGCAGCCTCTGCTGAGGAGCCGCCCGCAGGGCAGGAGGACGGGGCTCTCGACCCCGCGGACGAGTGTGGGGAGCGGAGGGCTGGTGGGCTTCCCCAGCCTTGTGGTTGGACGTGCAGGAGCCCTGCCTGGAATGGGACCAGAACAGCCTTGTCTCGTGGGGCAGACAGCGCTGACAAGGGGAACCCACAGCTCGCTTCTAGAAGACAGGTCACCTTCCCAAGCACTGTTGTTTTGGGCCGGGGCAAGACCAGAGCATGGCTGTGGGCCACAGCATCCTGAGACCCTCCTGTTAGGAGACGAGGGCCGCGTGTCGCGAGTCAGGAGACAATCTGGCTGCAAAAGCAGGCAGGCCCTGGATGTGAGAGGGGCGTGGTGCTGGGAACCTGCCATGCGGAAGGCTCCCCAGCCCCAAGGCCCCTTTGCTGCCCACCAATCTCCACGATCACACAGTCACATTCTGGAGCCTTGCGGTGGGCAGAGTCTGCTGAGCCTCCTTCCTGCCCTCGCGCTCTGACCACATCCTATTTCACAAAGGCCCTAAAGCCCAGGCCCTGACTCAACCCAGGAGTGGACGTGGGGTTTCTTTTTCCCAGAGAGCAGATGCAGGGGGTGTGGCTGATACATGCCTTTGCCCCCAGCCCGCTCGGAGTGCTCACTCGCTGTTTGTCATGGTGTTTGACCCGAGCAAAACGACAGCCATTTTTGCTTTTGCTTCCTTCCCGTGCCCTTAATGGATCACCTGGAGATCTGGGTGCTCTCTGCAGCCGCCTTCGTTTATTGCTCTGTGTTCACGGAGTCAGACGTACGTGAATCGCAGTCACCACACTCCGTCTCGTCTTACAGGGAGGCATCCTCGGGCTGTGAGATCTTGCCTTTTGAGACCCACCCTCCAGGAGGTGACACACCTGCAAGGACGCCTGCCCGCTGCACCATTCACCAGCGGCTGAGGGGTCCCACCGGGCCCCATGTGTCTAAAGTTTCCTCTTCTGTTCTCTCGTCAGGGAAGGAACCAAGGGCCAGCCCTCCCCGCACCTGTGCAGACGCCCGCCCTGGGGAATTAGGCTGCATTACTGCTGTATAAATTGCTATAATCTCTGGTGCAAAGGAGCTTATGTGCTTCAGTGGCTGGGGAGCTTGCTGGGGGGTCTGTGGGCTAAAGGGCTGCACAGGGCTGCTGCCTGCCTCGGTGCGTCCCCCTGTGCTTTCCCACCCCTCAAAAGATGTCCCTTTCTGTTCCACTTGAAAATGCTCGCACCACATCTGCTTAGTGTGACTTGTTATGGATGCAATGAAAACGTAGAGTTACAGTGCAGCGGATCAGATTACAGCGACTCATTTTGAATGACTTCCAGTAGAAAGAATAAGCTTCACAGTTTGGTTTTGTGCAGGAGTGTGGGGGTGAGGGGTTGGGTGTAGATCTTCAACCGGAAGCCAGGAGGCCCACCAGATTAGGGGCCAGCTTGTCCTCAGTGCCGTTAAACCACTCTCATAGCTGGCGTCAGATAGTTCTTAATGTGTTTAATTTACCATTCATTATATTTCAGTTATGAGGGTCTTCATTTCTTACAGACAGAAATGAAATTGTGTCCTTCAAAGAACATTCTAGCTACACTTCCCTTGAAATGGTCTGAGTAGTCAGTTACGCCTGACTACTTTTTAATGAGAAAATGTAGTAAGAAATTGATCAAATCGAAGATAACAAAAATTAAACAAGCTCTGGGATCTCCTTAACTGAAGCCGGCGTGCCTGTAATGGGCTGCTCTCCAGTAAATCGGTCCCTCACAGTTAAGCTGGCGACGCTCCTGCCCGGGCTGCCACCTCATCTTCCCTCTTGCCTACTTCTGCTGCGTCTCATCACCCTGGTCAAGCCTCGGCCCCGGGCACACCTACCTTGTTGCCCCACAGACATTCCCGTCGGAGAAAAGAAAACGACGTCAGCGAAACCTCAAAGTGACCTTCAGATTCATTGATTCTGAACGAAGTTTGGGTCAGTGTTTAGGCAAACAAAAGCTTACTTCTTGTCACAGAACTAAAGGGTAGTTTCACTCATATGCTCAAAATCCTGAGGTCTGAAGCTGGAAAAGAACTCTTTCTACGGGTGCACTTCCAAATGATCCCATTCGTGTGGGGAAGGAAAGATTTCGGATTTTTAACTGAATTCTGTTTCTTCCATCATAAGTAACAATGTAACCACATTACACAAAGATATATATATGTAAGGAAGTAGAGAAGGGAAAGGAAAGACACAGTCCCTTCCTCTCTGCCACCTTGTTCCCATTCTGGCAAATTCCCTGCGGGGATTGCACGTGATGGTTATATGCAATTTGGCATCTTGCTCTTTTTTTTCCTTTGCTTAAAACGTAGGTACTTTAAATCACCCTAAAGGTGGCCTTCTCTCCTCGAGTTGAGGATTTTCCCAATAACTGACCACCTCCAGTGCCCCGTAGCTCCACTTTTAGTAACACGACAAGAGCATCTTTTGTACATTGCCCTTTTCATACTTAGGATCATCCACTCCTAGGGCCGAAGGAAAGGACTTGGTCATTTCTGCTATAGCACTAAGTCATCTGGTATTTTATTTGGTCAACATTGACATTTTATACCTACTAGCAATTCTAATAAAACTTTTTAAAAATAAACCTGAACAACGAAATGACCTTCAAGAAATACTGTGGGAGAGTGGCACCCAGTCTCTGGCTTGCGTCATCCTGTGAAAGCGGCCACTCCACAAACCCCACACTGTGACTGCAAGACTTGAGTCACAGCAAAGTGAGAAAAAGGCAGACAGACTTAGGGATGACTCAGGGAGCGAGGAAAGACAAGTTCCAGGCAGAGGCCTCTTTGGAAAGAGGTACACTCCGCTCAACCAGCGGAGGGGCGGCTCAAGATAAGAGTGGCTCTTTCCAGACTCAGCAAGGCGGCAGGAAGGCTGGGCGCGGGGTGGATGTGTCCAAGAGGCACCAGGCTGCCCCTGGGGAGCCAGGATGACTTTCTGGTAGGGAGAGTGTCCATTTGCAAGCAGATGAGAATTAATTTTGATATTCAAGATGAAACTACTGGGCTGGGTGTGGTGGCTCATACCTGTAATCCTAGCACTCTGGGAGGCCGAGGTGGGAGGATTGCTTGAGGCCAGGAGTTCAAGTCCAGCCTGAGCAAGAGCAAGACCCCATATCCATAAAAAATGGAAAAGTTAGCTGGGCATGGTGGCGCACACCTGTAGTCCCAGCTATGGGGTGGGGGCTGAGTTGTTCCCACTTGAGCCCAGGAGTTCAAGGCTGCAGTGAGCTATGATGAGGCTACTATACTCCAGCCTGGGCAACACAGCAAGACCCTGTCTCTGAAAAAAAAAAAAAGATGAAACTGCTGACCTCCCTTACCTACATTCTAGGCAATTTTCAAAGATCAATGATATATTTTATATAATGTCAGATATGAAATATATGTTCTCATTTATTATTATTTGGTTTCTGTGCTACACTATTAGATTTGAAGGTAGTGTTTGGCTATGGGTTAGAGCAGAGTCCTGGGGCTTGGAGAGCCTGTGAATGAGCACTTTTATAGGAGGAACAGGCCATTGACTGAAATTAAGGCTGTCAAGGCAGAAATGACTTGATAAAGCCTCATGGGAAGCCAAATGTGAGGCTCGACCTGGGAAGACACACCAACCACGTTGAACATGTTCCGGGGTCTGCTATGAGTTGAAAGGCTTTTATGGGAAAGCCTAGAAGACTGGAGGGGGACATCTCATTGCAGAGCTGTCCTTGTCATTGGAGGCTACAGTCTGGAGGTTAGAGTCATTGGCTACAGATTATAACATGCAGGCTACGATGTTCTACAGGCAACAAAATCAGCAAAACTTCATGATTTACCAACAAATAAATAACTAATTCAGTACCAACAGGTGACATATTAATCAGTATGTCAACAGTTTAAAGAATTCACCAGAAGATTTTTTGACTCGGGGACAGCATTTAAGCCATAAATCATAAGACCTTCACCAGGCGGGTTAATTTAAAAGCCTGCCGCATATGGTCTGCAGGTTATCAAGGCAAGGAAAGGAAGGTACGATGCATCTCCTGGCAGGAAAGGGCACTCGGAGGCACCTGTCCCGGCATCGGTGAGCTGCGGACGTCCAAGAGGGGCCTGGGCTCCAGGAGGGTAACTGTTAATAGCATGTACCTTAGCCGCTCTCCGAGGGCAAGAGCAGCCGAAAGGTCTGGGGCGGCTCCCCACGCAGTCGCTGGGTAATGAGCAGTTTGGATTATGATTCATAGGCCTCCTTTAAAATTAGATTTGGGGATGGGCCCTTCTCCCGAGAGGATGTGCCTTCCAGCAAACGCTCACCCGGCCCAGTTTCTCTGGGTGGGTTGTCGGCACACTCACCGTCTGGGCCACGTCCTCAGGAGGATGTGACATTTATGTTCCGTCAGCTCGGCGGGGTGGGCAGGCCCTGTGAGCCCAGCTGGTTTCCCGCAGCCCTGCCAGGACTTGCTGGGCAGCCATGGCCTCTCTGCCTGCCCAGAAGCTGGGTCTCTGTTGCCAAGCCTGCCCTGGAGGACACTTGGCTTCCACCGCCCACCTGACTTGGGGACCCTACAGTTAGCTTGTGGCCCTGGGTTAATGACCTGCAGTGTTGTCTGCTGCCCTGCTCTCCCCACAGCCCGGCAGCCTTCCCTCGAGTCACCGCTGCTGTAGCCAGCTGCCGCCTAGTTGCACTGGGAAGCAAGTTTGTCACGGAATTGCTTCATTTCGCCCCAGTGCCCTGTCCCCTCCTCACCCGCAGAAGTGCCCCTTCCACAAAGATCCTGCCCTCTTTTCCTGCCTTCCTAGATCTGCCTCACGTTCGCCTCCGCAGCAGCCAGTTTCAAGTTAGCAGGGATATCCCCGCAAGCCCGGGATCTGGGAGAAACTGGGACGCATGTGGACTTTCCTAGGTCTGGTACTAAAACGCTGCACATTGTCTTGAAATGAATTAAGAGAATGTAGAGTTGCCAACTTTGAAGACAGATGCTGTGCAAATTGAATCCACTCGCCGAGTTTGCCATCAAACGATTCCTACCGGGGACAAGAAATTGCTGTGTTGGGTTCTGAACGGCGAGCAAGTATCTGGTGCTGCTCACGCAGGAGCTTTGCCAAGCTGCAGTGAGCATGAAACCAGATACACGCGCGCCGCAGTGTTTCCTGTGTGCTCTTAGCAGAATGTCCCCCTGCGTGAGATTCGCTGCTTGAGGACAGCTCCAGAAGAATAAACTAAGCTGTACATCTTGAAACAGCAGGGGGGCCTGGGGTCGGGGACAGAACGAAGGATAGTGATTCCACCACGCTGTTAGGCATTTTTCTATCTCCCGTTGCATGCACCAACCTGCGGTGACATAAACCTAAGAGAGTTTGATGTGAAGGGCAGTGACTAAAAATAAAAAGACCTGGGCTGACTGCGAGCCGTTGGCTTGGTGCTGTGGAAGGAGAAGGGGCCTCAGAACCAGGCTGACTTGGATTAGAGTCAGTGGTGGACTGGAGCCAGCTAGGGACCGGCTCGTGAAAACTGATTCCCATCGCCACATGCAGTGACATCACCCCGGGAATCTGAAATTGGCCGAGGTGGGAGTATTTACACCACAGGAAATGGCAAATGCTTCAAAGCAGGCTTTTTTGGGGGGTTGGATTTACCAGCATCACACAGGTTTGGATCAAGCCCAAAGACGACAGATCAGGCCCTGTGCCAGTCTACCTGCAGCTGTGTGACTGTGAACAGCTTACTCACATGTGCCAGGGCTCAGCTTCCTCCTCTGTAAAATGGGCACAGTTATCCTTACCTCCCAAGACTGGTGAGAGAATGGACAGAACCTGACAACTTAGTGTCACCCCCCACGCTATCTTCCCACCTAGAAATGTCAACTGCTTGAAACTCCTTCCAGACCCAGGTCTGGTGAGTCATCAAATCCCATGAATCGCTCCTGGGCAATGTCGTAGGCTGGCGCCTCCACCTGTCCTCTCACCTCCTGGCAAGGCCGCATTCACAGGTGCCCTGCCCATTTCCTGCGCCTCCAGTCCAGCCTTTTCCTTAAAAACAAAAACAATCTTATCTCGGCTTTCCTGCTGAGACACTGCTCCAATTCAACCGCATCTGTGCTCCATAGCCCCCACCCAATCACCACACCCCCCCACACACACTCCCTCCTCCTACTGAAGAGGAGCCCAGGAAACCCCTCTCAGAACTCGTGCTGTGCCCGTGTGGCACCCTGGCATGCCCACCCTCGCCCTCCTGGGCTCCCTTGCAGATTCTGTGGCAGTGTGACCCCCTCAGTCGGGCTGCTCTGGGCCCCTGAGATAGGGTTGCAGACATGCCTCTCACCCCACACCAGGGTCCCTTGCCCATGCCCTGGTGTTCTCTCTCCTATGTGGGGACTTGGTGTCTCCAGCAGCGGGTCGCCTGCTGCCACACCAGCCCAGCTGTGACCCAGCAGGGACCTGGGAGGTCACGGTATGCAGGCAATGTTAGTTACTGTTTACTTCTATTCTAGCTTCTTGGCTTGGTTATTTGCCAAAGGAAAATAACAGGATTAAATATTTCTATAATGACAGCCGGAGATATTCAGTTTTTAGGTGAAAACAATCAAATGGTTTTGGTATAAGAGCAAGAACCTTACTTCACAGATATGGAATGCTTTCCCTCTTGAATCATAAAGTTAACGTGTATAGAACAGTTACTAAGTGCCAGGCACTTTATATATGTTCCTTCACTTACTGCTCCCTAATCCCTGTGAGGTCGGTATTCCTGACCTCAGATTTCAGATGAAGAAAGAAGCCCAGAGAGCTTAGGTAACACGCCCAAGGTCACAGAGCTATAATAATAAATGGCAGATCCAAAATTCTTACCAGATCAGCCTTATTCCAAAACCCAATTCTGAGAGAAAAAAAAAAAAATGCAGTGTGTCTACCTGTCAGGGAGATTCCAGATCCTCAACTTAGACTGCTCACAGACTACCAAGAAATGGCAGCCCCTTGCATGGGATATTTTTCAGAACCATACAAAAACTGTAGAGCTCATAAATAGCTTACCTGCTTTCTCTGCCTTTTAAAAGATTAAATTTTTTTAAAGATTCCATAAACATGCTATTTAATATAGATGCAATAAAATCATTTTTTCAAAATTCACGGTATTCAGAAGATTCTAATTCTAGGAATAGTGGAGTATCTGGTATCAAACTAGTCCTCTCACCAATAGCAATAATTTAAACTATGGACAAAGTAGCAACAATTAAAAAAAAAACCCACAAAAAAACAACTGTTGAAAGGCCCAGAGAATAACCAAGACCAGGAAGAAACTGGAGGGAATCCGAGTGTTGAAACAGGGCACTGCGTGAGTGAGATGCATAGTATTTACACAGACCTTCCCCGAAGTGTGCTGCTGAGGCCACAGAGCACTTGGGGGTTAGAACTCAGAAAATTCCATTATTATTGGCTTGAAGTGTCATAGGATGGAGTTTAGAGCTGGCAGAGAAGCTGGAAGAGGCGGGGGAAAATCCCAGGAGGGAGGGAGATCACAGGGTGGAACTCCCAAATCTGCATATCAATTTCTTTCTCAACCTCGATTGACTCCTAACCATGTTTGCATGGTGGAGACTCCTAGGAACCCAGAAGAAAGCAATGTCTGGGTAAAGCTTATCAGACATTTCAACTGCTCTCCATTGCAAGGGAGTCAGAGTTTGGAGTTAGAGCCCTGCTAAATTAGAGGGCCCAATTTCCATGGAAACACCAGGTGGGTTATATGTTAGGAACAAAGATTCTGGCTCATATTTATCCTAATACTAATGGGAAAACCCAAACAGACCTTCCCTAATAAACTGTGAAAAACCAAGCCTCCACAAAATCAAGATGATTATTCAGGAATTTAACAAGAATCAATACTCTTCAGAGCAAGATAACATAATCCAGAGCTTATGCAACAGATCATCTATGATACCCAGAATTTCCCTCTCATTAAAGCCTTTCTTAAGTGCCTTGGGAAGAGTTTTAGTCATAGTTCTCCATCCTCACTCTAGACTCTGTCAACACCAAGCCCTGTGAATTCTGTCACTTAGGCAGGGGCTTCTTACGAAGATGTGATGGTTGTCTAGCTGCCACACAAGACTATTAACTTTTTATTAGTAGATGTGTGAAGCAACAGGGAAATGTGACCTGTAGTCAGAGAAAAACCAGGCAATAGAAACCTAGAGATGAACCAGGTGATCAAATTAGCAGATAAGAACTTTTTTTTTTTTTTTTTTTTTTGAGACAGAGTCTTGCTCTTTTGCCTGGGCTAGAATGTCATGGCATCAGCCTAGCTCACAACAACCTCAAATTCCTGGGCTCAAGCAATCCTCCTGCCTCAATCTCCTGAGTACCTGGGACTACGGACACACACCACCACGTGTGACTATTTTTTTCTATTTTTAGTAGAGATGGGGTCTCGCTCTTGCTCAGACTGATCTCGAGCTCCTGACCTCAAGCAATCCTCCTGCCTTGGCTTCTCAAAGTGCTAGGATTATAGGCATGAGCCACTGCGCCTGGCCAAGAACTTTAAAACAACTATTATAAAAATATTTAAGGACATCAAGGAAAACAGTCCTAATGAGCCATAATGAGGAACCTTAATTGAGAAATAGAAAATAGAAAAAAAGCCCTTCATGGAAGAAAAATACATCTAAAATGAAGAATTCACTGAACAGACTTAATGGCATATTGAAAAAGGCAAAAGGTTGTGTTTCTTTTTAAGATTAATAAAATTAACAAAGCCCTACATGACTGACTGAGGGCAAAAATTGGACAGAACAAGAATTACCAATATCAGAAATGAAAAAGAGCATATTACCACATATCCTGAAGCTATTATATTAAAAGAGTAAAAGAGAATATTATAATTAACTTTATATCAATAAATTCAATAACATAGATGAAATGGACATATTTCTTTAAAAATACAGTTTACCAAAACTGGCACAAAATGAAATAGATAATCTGAATAGCCCTATATATAATAAGAAATTTAATTTGTAATTAGAAAAAGAACCCAAACTTGAACACAGGGTGGGGGGAAATAAGGTGGCTTTATTCACTGGTGAATTTTGTCAGTATTTAATGAGGAAATACTATGAATCTTACAGAAACTCAATTAGGAAACAGAGGAAGAAGACACTTCTCAATTATGTTTTAGAGGCCAGTATAACTCCAATACCAAAACCTAACCAAGACACCACAGGAAAAAAAAATTCCATCACATAAAGGAAATAACCAATATCTTTTATGAATATAAACACCAAAATGCTTCACAAAATATTAGCAAATTGAGTCCAGCAACATGTGATGACTGTGTCAGGAATTTAGGGTTGTTACAGCATTCAAGGATCAGGCAATAGAATTTATCATGTTAGTAGAATAAAGTGGAAAATCACATATGCAGAAAAAGCACTTGATAAAATCCACCACTCACCTATGATATTAACTCAGCAAACCAGGAATAGAAGGGAACGTCTTAATTCTGATAAAGGGTATATGCGAGAAAACCAGAGAGCTAACGTCATAGTTGGTGGTGAGGCATTGAACAGTTTGCCCTCTCACTGAAACAAGGCAAGGATGTTGGTTCTCACGGTTTGTACTTGGTGTTGGACTGAAGGCCCAGGGTGTGAAAGGAATGCCTGCTGAGATGTCCCGGCCACTGGATGCTGGCCATGGCCACACAAGTCAGTACTGTGCCCTCGACTCCAGTGCAAGGCTTCTCTGCACGGGGCGCCCTTTGTCGTTTTGCTAGTGCTGCTTGCCACGTTTAGGAAACATTCGTCACCCTCTGGGCCTCTTCCATTTCGCTGTTCCAACATTGCCAGGCACGGGGTCAATATGGAGTCTGGCTAATACCTGAAATACCACCGGTTCTCACTGCTCTTCGGTTTCTGAGAATCCAAGTCAAGAGAGATGGCCTAGACACAGGAAGCCTGTCCCCAAGCTCTCCCTCCCCCTCACTCCTCAGCTTCATCCAAGGAATCTTTATCTAATCTCACGGGTGTGAGATACTAGCTCTGATTTATCTGTCTTCTCTTGAAATTTAAAAGTCAAGCGCTTGACTATTTATCATCTATGTTCTTCTGCAACAACCATCCCTTGAGTTAATGGATGTCTCCCAGGCCCGCTGCCAGAATGAGGCAGCAGCAAGGGCTAACAGGAAATACTGGGGTCGAGGAAACATTTGTTTTCAAAATGCAGTTCTGCCACACTGTGCTGTAACAGGGGACTGCTTACATGAAGTCTGAGGCAGGCAGACAGATGAAGGGGACAGGCTATGGAATTCAGAAATAGGTCTGCACGTATGTGGATACGAAATGTGACACAGGTGGCTTCCAGATCTGTAGCAGAAGACTGAGTTTTCAACAGATAATTCTGGAACAATTGGGTATAATCGGACCCTGACCTTATACGATCTGCAAAGTAATTACAGGTAGATGAAAGACCTGAATGTGAAAGGTAAGACAATGAAACTTTTTGGAAAGAGATTAGTAGAACATCTTCTTGACCATGGAGTAAGGAAGGGTTGCTTAAACGAGATCCCCCAAAATTGACTAACCATAAATGAAAAGACTAATAAATCCATGTATGCCAAAGACATCATAAAGGAAACAAAAAGACAAGCCATAGGGAGGGATAGGATATTTGCAACACATATAACTGACAAAGGACTTACATCAAGAATACAAAAAGGACTCCTATAAGCCAGTAAGGACAACAAGCTGACCCATGGGAATAAGCAAAAGTTTTGAATAAGAATTCCACAGCAAAGGAAGGTCGCAGGGCCAATAAACATGAAAGGATACTCAATTTCATTAGTAAACAGGAGTTAGCAAATAAAAACCACAATGAGATGCCACCGCACACCACTGGACTGGAAAAACTGTAAAGTCTAACGATCTCTAGTGTTACTGGGGATGTAGAGGAAGGGAACCTACCCACTGCCAAGGGGAGTGGACATTGGTATAAACTCACTGGAAATCAGTTTGGCACTGTGTGATCAAGTGACAACACACGCACTCTGTGATCTTGCAATGTCACTCTGAATTATTATATTTACCCAATTGAAATGCGTAGCACGTGCACTCGGATTCATATGAAACAATGTTCATAACAGCCAAACATCGGAAATAACACAAAGGTCCACAAACAATAAATGCGGATAAATTAAGTGTGTATTTATACAATGAAATACTATATGGCAAAGAAAGCCAACAAACTATTGTTACATGTAGCAATAGATGAATCCCACAGGCAAATGAGTGAAAAAAGCCAACGCAAACATTACTTCTATGTGCATAAAATTTTTTAAAAGGCCAAACTCCACGCTGTTGTCTAGAATGAATTCAAAGATAGTAAAACTTACTAAAAAAAGCAAAGAAAGAATTATCATAAAGTTAGGATAGTGGTTGAATCTTGTAGCAGAATGGTTTCTAGAGTGAAATAAATGTTCTGTTTCTTTCCCTGGTGTTCATTTTATAATTATTATTTAAATTGTATATATGTTAATGGCCTCTTTTATATTTATGAGTTATCTCACAGAAGAAATTAGTTAAAACCAAAAATGAACTAGCTATTCAGGAGGCTGAGGTGGGAGGATCACTTGAGGCCAGCCTAGGCAACATAGTGAACCCCATCTCTAAGAAAATAAATACAAAAAATTAGAAAAAGAAAATAAACTATGGCACAATATTCTGTATGCATTCAAACTCATCTTCCTAAAGGCAATTCTACAACATGGAAAATTCTCACATAGTTAAAAGAATAACAATCAAGTTATAAAACTGTATGCACATTATAATCCTGGCCCAGAAGGGAATGTGTATATATCCGCAGAGATCCATAGAGAAAAAACTGGAAAACCTCAAAAATACTAACAGTGATTACTTTATTTTCTTTTGTGTATTCTTAAGTAATTCCCAAATTTTCACAATGAACAGGTGATAATGTTGTAGTTTTAAATAGGAAACCAGGCCGGGTATGGTGGCTCATGCCTATAATCCTAGCACTCTGGGAGGCCAAGGCGGGAGAATCGCTTGAAGTCAGGAGTTTGACACCAGCCTGAACAACAGCGAGACCCTGTCTCTACTAAAAATAGAAAAAATTAGCCAGGTGTGGTAGTGCATGCCTGTAGTTCCAGCTACTCAGGAGGCTGAGGCAGGAGGATCACTTGAGCCTAGGAATTTGAGGTTGTCGTGAGCTAGGCTGATGCCATGACACTCTAGCCCAAGCAACAGAGTGAGATTCTGTCTCAAAAAAATAAAATAAAATAAATAGGGAACCAATACATGGTACTTAAATTCTCTGCAGAAATGTCTGAAATAAGACTTGCCAAATTATTTCTATCAATCAGGATTCAGTGTGGCAAATGGAAACCACTCAAGGCATTTCCAGCACTAAGGTATTTAATAGAGGGGAATTAAGGCTTAATTGGGAGGCTTAACCAACAGAAATTTCGTGTCTCAGTCCCGGAGGGTTGGTTCCTTCTGAGCGCCATGAAGGAAGGATCTGTTCCATGTCTGTCTCCTTAGCCTGCAGATGTCCGTCTTCTCCCTGTTTTCACGTTGTCTTCCCTCCATGTGTGTCTCTGTATCCAAATATTCCCTTTTTATAAGGATTATTGTGGTTTTAGAGTATGGCTCACCCTATTCCAGTGTGACCCCATCTTACTTAACTAAACACATCTGCAATGACCCTAGTTCCAAATAAGGTCCCATTCTGAGGTACCAGGGGTGACTCACTCCAAGGTGGGAGTCTGGGAGGGAGGTGGACACAATTTAAACCATGACAGCATCATCCAAGGTTTTTACAAAACGTATGTATAACGGGAGTGAAAAAAGGAACCTGAGGTTCTCTGGAGCTAGATCATGGAGACCCAGATGGGTGCGGTGCTGGGAGGCACTTTCTGGAGTCAGGGACCCTCAGGGGCACTTCTGAGCCCAGAGATTGGCACTAAGCACACAGACAACAATCTTCTGAAAATATTCTTCAAAGCGATCGCTTCGTTGGCAGCAGGATCCAAGAGCCAACATAGAAACCCGTCTCCATCGCTCCACCCGTCAAAAGCTCCCTGTGGCAGGGAAGGCCCCCTGGTCTGTCCCTCCTCTCTTTTTCCATTTTCTAGTTGAGTCCGGCTGTCACCTGGCTGAACTCACCTTGGAAGGGAGGAGGAAACCAGTCCCCGGCGCATGGAGCTCACACACTTCTTTATCACTCTGGGTAGAGCTGGTTCGGGACTTGGAAAGCGTTCAGAGAGCAGAGAGAGGCCCCGGGAGAAACCGATCTCCTTATCTCGTCTGGCAAAGCGCGGCCGAGAGCAGGGCCGCATGTCTGTCTTCCTCCCACAGATGCCACAGTGTCTCCGGACAAGAACAGCGCCTCGCAGCTCCAGTGGCTCCGGAAATGGCTCTCGAGAGGGCGGCTTCAGTTTGACTCCGCTCCTCCCTGCCAGGTCTGTCCCCTTGAACGATAAGCGGTCAGCGGCGGCTGGAGGGTTGGGAGCAGAGCCACACGGTTCCCAGCAAGGGTTTCACATTTCCCTCCTGGCGGGTGTTGGCCGGGACAGTGCAGATGCCTTTGTCCCTGCTGGTCACTCTGAAGCTTGGATCCCGTCCCTGGCCAGGCCCCAGAGACGCCGGCTGGTTTCCTCCAGCGGAAGAAGCTAAACTGCTCTTTTTGTCTGCAGATGGTCCTGCTGCAAGACACCTCGGTCAGGGTGACTCTGGGAGAGCGAGCGGGAAGCAGCTTGCTCCCCTTTCATTCAGAGGGGCTGCCGGCTGGGCTGGCCATGGCCCCGAGGTCAGCGGGTTTCTGGGCAGCGATGCTTTGGAGATCGTTCACCCTGTTCTGGGGGTCATTCACCCTGTCCAAGTCATTATTTGTTCCTCCTCCTCCCCTTCCTCCTCTTAGTCATGTGGACGGGAAGGTTCTAGAACCTCTTTCTGCACATCCCTGCAAACTTTCCACTTGCATCCTGCCACCTCCCTGCTCAAGACTTTCCACCGCGCCCCGTTGCCTGAAGTGGTGCTTCCCAGACTGTGGCATCAGGTCTGCTGTGGCTGGCGAGAGGTCAGCCCCTCGCAGGCTCCGTCTCAGACCCAGCACTCGCATCACTGCGGTGGAACCCGAGGACCCAAATCTTTGATTCACCCCACAGGCGACATTTTTTTTAACTTGTATAATCTTTTCAAATTATGCTAAAACATGCATAACATAAAATTTACCATCTAAATCATTTTTAAGTGTGCAGTTCAGTGACATTAAGTACTGTTATGGACTGAATGTTTGACTACACCCCAGAATTCATATGTTGAAGCCCTAACCCCCAACGGGATGGTATTTGGAGGTAGGGCCTTTGGGAGGTGATTAGGTTTAGGTGATGTCATAGGGGTGGGGCCCTCATGGTGGGATTAGTGCCCTCAGAAGAAGAGGAAGAGAGAGAGCTCACTCCTCGGGCGTGCAGTGAGGAGAGGCCATGTGAACACGCAGCGAGAAGGCACCGTCTGCAAGTCAGGAAGAGAGACTGTGCTGTCGCTCTGCTCTTGGACGTCCAGCCTCCAGAACTACAAGAAAATAAATGTCTGTTGCTTAAGCTACCCAGTCCGTGGTGTTTTGTTATAGCAGCCCAAGATGACTAAGACAACCACATTCATGTTGTTTTTCTACCATCACCACCATCCATTTGCAGAACTTTTTCATTTTGCAAAACTGAAACTCCATACCCATTAAATAAGTCCCCATTTTCCCTCCCTTGAGCCCCTGCCACGCACTGTTCTACTTTGTTTCTACGAATTGACTATTCCAGGTACCTCATGTAAGTGGAACCACACAGTATTTGTCCTTTTGTGACTGGCCTATTTCACTCAGCATAATGTCCTCAAGGTCCATCCATGTTGCAGCCTGTGTCAGAATCTCCTTCCTTTTTAAGACTGAATAGTATTCAGTTGTACATGCATTCCATTGTGTGTGTACCTTTTGGTTATTATGAATAATGCTGCCATGAACATGGCTGTGGAAATATCTTGTTGGGATCCTGCTTTCAATTCTTTGGGGCATATATCCAGAAGTGGAATTGCTGGATCGTATGGTAGTTCTATTTTTAATTTTCTGAGGAACCATCATACTGTTTTGCACAGAGGCTGCACCATTTCACATTCCCCCAACAGTGCACAGGGGTTCCTATGTCCCCACATCCTCACCAACACTTGTTATTTTCTCTTCTTCTTACAGCAGCCCTCCTAGTGGAGGTGAAGTGCTTTCTCAGGTGGTTTGATTTGTATTTCCCTAATGATCACTGATGTTGAGCACCGTATTAGCCATGTGCCTATCTTCTTTGGAGACATGTCTATTCAAGTTCTGCGCTCATTTTTGAATTGGGGTGTTTGTTTTTTTTGTTGTTCAGTTGCATCCAAAGATGATTTTGACAGAAGGCAAAGTGAGAGGGTGTTGGGTGGAGAGATGGAGCCCTCCGTGGGGTGGTCCTGGCCCCCCTTCTGCCTCATTTCCTGCTTCTCCCAGCAAGAATGCTTTGCTCTGGCTGGCGGCTTCCATCTTGGTCTTTTGTTTGTGCCATACAAACCGCCCGGACTGCTGTGGCAGACAGACTTTTTCTTTTCTGTGCATAATCACCCTCCTCCATCTCCAGAAACAGTCCTGGTGGGATTGTGGGTCATGGTGTCCCCCTGCTCCTGATCATATTGATGGCACATGACCCAGGCTTGCCCAGTGCTAATGTTCCCATCACTGTGGCATCAGGAGCTGGCCAAAGGTGGCCTGGAATCCAAGCCAATCAGGCCTTTATGTGACTATTAGAGAAATGTCTCTGCTTGGCTTGCCAAGCTGGGTTGATAAAGGCCTGAGTTATGTAGCGTCTTCCTTGACAACATAACCCTTCTGCAGGAAGAAATAAAAGGTCTACATAGAAATGAAAGGTAAATAGAGATAAGGAAAGTGAAGAGAGAGAATGTTATCATTGCTGAGTGCCTGGATCCAGCCATACCTGAAAGCAGCCCAGCTTGGATATTTCAGATGCATAAGCCTGCAGATTGATTCCTCCCTCTTTTTTTTTTTTTTTTTGCCATGCTTGTCTGAATTGATTTCTGTCACTGATAACAGAGAACATTCTGACTAATGCAAATCCCTTTTCCCTGGTCCGGCCCTCCATGTGTCCACCGCCCATGCTTCTACCTTTCATCTCGCCCAGCTTGGATCTGCCCTCTTCTCTTTCATGTCTGGCCTGAAGGGCTGCTCCCTCGAGGGAACCCTACTAGTCAGGGGATGGGGAGGTGGCTTTCCAGCTTTTTTTTTTTTTTTTTTTTTTGAGACAGAGTCTTTCTCTGTTGCCTGGGCTAGAATGTCATGACATCAGCCGGTTCACAGCAACCTCAAACTCCTGGGCTCAAGTAATCCTCCTGCGTCAGCCTCCCAAGTAGCTGGGACTACAGGCGTGCTCCAACACGCCCGGCTAATTTTTTCTATTTTTAGTAGAGACAGGGTCTTGCTCTTGCTCAGGCTGATCTCAAACTCCTGACCTCAAGTGATCCTCCTGCCTCAGCCTCCCAGAGTGCTAGGATTATAGGTGTGAGCCACCATTAGCCACCACACAGGCCTCCAGATGTTCTTTTATTTTTTTATTGTTTATTGTTTGCAAACTGAGGAGACACAGCCTCCAGTGTGAAAAGAAGGTGCATTCCCTCCAGGTGTTCTGATTCCCAGCCCCTGTCCACCCCACCCCTTAGAAATCTCTGTGTTATAGATGTGCTGTCTACACCTTGAGTGACAGTGTGAGTCTTTAAGAGAAAAACTATCCTGCTGCGGCTGGTGTGACCTGACTAGGAAGCCATCCAACAGCCCCCTTCCTGCCCAGGCCCCACCAAGGCCCCTGGGGCAGCCTGAGAACATCCTCTACCCACACCTCAGGGCAGCCCTGGGCAGGGGCCCCGCCCTGACTGAGGAGCACGGGTCGGGAGTCCTCAGGGGCTGCCAGAGAGGGGTGTGAAAGGTGAGTGATGATGGAAAAACTGACCTGGTGGCTCATGTTGGTCTGGGGCGTGTGGCTTTATTCTTTTGCAGCTGTGCTCTCCCTGGAGGGTTTTCCACCCCCGGCCCAGGAAGGGGAAGCCGCCTCCGGGTGTTGGAAAGGGCTGAGCTGTTCCCACCGGGAGAAACTGGCCTGGTGGTTGGTCCTTGGTGGGGGCTGGAGCCTTGGATGGAACAGGATGGAGGCTGGTGCTTTGGGAGGGTGTGGAGGGGACTGGCCCAGCCCTGGAATGGGGCCACTTGAGGGAGGACACAGAACAGGGATGGCGCTGGGATCTTGCGCGAGTGTAGGCTGGTGCATGAGCACCGTGCCCCAGTTTGGGGGCCAGGGCTCGGCTGTGTGCGATGTATCTGGAGGCTGGATCCCACCCTTGTGGCACAGGCCTGAGGGCCCAGTTGCGGTGGACAAAGAGCCAGGCCTTTCCCAAATTTTACGGAAGGAATTAGCCCCTAGGTCCTGTGTGACTCTGAACATGACCGAGGTTGAAATATGAAGGAGACATACTTTTTAGTGTATATCCTTTTATAGGCTTTTCTTTCTTTTCTTTTTTGAGACAGTGTTTTGCTCTGTCACCCAGGCTGGAGTGCAGTGGCCTGATCCATCATAGCTTGCCATAACCTCAAACTTCTGGGCTCAAGTGATTCTCTCTTCTCAGCCTCTCCAGTAGCTGGGACTATGTGGACCTGTCCCAACATGCCCAACTAATTTAAAAAAATTTCCATGGAGATGAAGTCTCTCTGTGTTACCCAGCCTGGTCTCAAACACCTGGCCTCAAGCGATCCTCCCACTTCAGCCTCCCAAAGTGCTAGGATTATAGGTGTGAGCCTCCTTGTCCAGCCTGCTTTGCTTTTTTTTTTTTTTTATCAACCAACAGTGAGATTTAATTTTTTCGACAGTTGATATTGAGAATGATCCCAGTTTTGTGACCTCTGCAGCTGCACATGGGCTGTAACCAGCCCTTCTTAACCGGCTCACCCCGCAAAGCACACTGAGCCGCCCCCAAGAGTCTGCGGGTTTCTTCCCAAACTCGTTTACGCCAGTTGCACTTGTTATAATGACATAATCTAATTAAATTTGGCATAAACCAATGAGATATGAGGGCAATAAGAATGAACTGTTGTTTCCATGATGTGTGAGTTGAATGCTTTGGAAACCTTTATCAAGGTGACTCATTGTCAAGGGCCACGCGGCAGACAGCTGTGAAGGGCGGGGGAAACCCGCCACCGGGGCCCCTGGGTTGCTGGCTTCACACGAATCGAATCTTGAAGTCCTGGCTCCCCTTTAAAGGCAACCAAGCTGGGAACTGTCGATACACATTATGGATATGATTTATACCAAAAAATTTAAAAAGCTGATGTGGAATCCCACTGAGTGGCTCATTTTCCACTACCAGGCCTTGAACTTACATCAAAGTGTAGTCACTAAGTGTGTTTTCAGTTAAAAGCTTTAAATTATCAGAGTGGTTTTATTTTATGATTCCCACTTGAACCGTGTTTTTCAATTAACCCCCTCACTGTTGGCCGGAGGATTTCAGCTGCAGGTGTGTGTGAGTGTTTAGTGGTGGCCGCGTGGCCACCAGGGCCTCTCTCAGGAGATTGCTGGGAACTTCCCTGTTTCGCTTGGTCCTGGTGATCTTGTTCAGGGGCAAGGGCTTCCCTTCACCCATCCCCTCCAGGTGTCCAGGACTGTCGGGCAGTGGCTGTCTGCAGGGCACTGGAGAGTCTGCCCTGGGCCTTGCCTGGCCCGGAGTCCCCTGCCCCCGATGAGTCCAGTACCCACCTCTTACCCTCAGCTGACCTTGGCCTCTCCTCCATGGCTTGGGGGAGCTCACCTCGCCTGGTCCTGCACACACGTACCTGCATCTTTCTGTTTCTTGGTCTTTCTCCTTCTTTGAGACTTTATTGTGGGCTGGGAGAGAAAAGTGGTGCTCATGGCACTGTGTCAGAGGGGAGGAACAGCCACAGGAAATACTCGGATTAGAACCCAGGGTTTGGATGAGTGGATCAACACAGTGTGGTGTACCCATACACTGGAATATTACTCAGCTTTAAAAAGGAGGGAGATTCGGACACAGGCTGCAGCACGGATGGATCTTGGGGACACGATGCTGGGTACGATAAGCCGGGCACAAAAGACAAATGGTGCCTGATTCCACTTACGTGAGGTCCCCAGAGTAGTCAGACGCAGAGACGGAAAGTGGAGAGGTGGGTGCCAGGGGCTGGGGGGATGGGAAGTTGGCGTTTCATGGGCACGGAGTTCCAGTTTGGGACGATGAAAACGTTCTGGAGATGGATGGTGGTGATGGTTGCACGACCACGTAAGTGTGCTCTATGCCATGGAGCTGTACACCTAAAAATGGTTAAAACGGTCAATTTTGTGTTCTGTATATTTTGCCAAAAAGACAAAAACAAAAACCAAACCAAAAAAAAAGAAGAGAGAGAGAACCCCAGCATTGCATGGGCTCTGCCGCTCAGCACGTGGCCCTTGGAAGCCCCCTGGTTGTTCTGGGGGGGTGGGATTGTGGCCATCTTAATGTTTTTCCTTGAACCTTAATATATTTTCACAATTCCATACAAAAGTACTTACTACTTTAATAATTTGGGCGTGGGGGAGAAGGGCACGTTAAGAGTTTTAAAGAAACTAAAAAGTGAGGGAGTGGGCAGTTGATTGCCAGACCTCATCCTTCTTCCCCTGGGCCTGGTCTCCTCTAAGAGTGCACAGGCCCTGGGGGCCAGGGTGAGGATGCTTCCGACAGGAGAAAGACCTGGCGGGCCCTCCCCGCCCTCCAGCCCTGGCCCGACCGGTCCTGCTGCCAGGAGCTGGGCACCTGGGCTCGGGCGCCCAGGGCAGGCCCACAAAGGTGGGCTCAGCACCTCCTGTGCATCTCCCCCACACCGGAAGAGAGAATTATCTCCTGTTCCGTCAGCAGGAGAGAGAACTCCCAAATCCAGATGTGTCAGGCTGATCCAATTGGTGTTTCCCATGTGGGACCGGCAGCTGCCTCTAGGGACAGTGCCAGTCACCTCTGTTGTCATTGGCAGGGTGTGTGCAACTGCACAGGTGTGTGTGCACAGGCGTGTGTGTGGATGTGTGGGTGAGTGTGTGGGTGAAGTTCATTTGTGGATGTGTTGGGCTCATCTCATGCAAGTGTCCACATGTGGGTACATATGTGACCACAGCTCCCCGCAGAGTCTCTGCCAGCCAGCAAGACTCGGTTTCTTCTTCTGGGCCCTGGGCTCCTCCCTCTTAGCCTCCCAATCCCCCTTCTTCTGCAGAACATTCCAGTCTCATGCTCTCCTAGGTGTGGAGAGAAAACCCAGTCCTGGGGCCCTAAACCTAAAGCCTGGGAAGGTGCCCATCTCGGTGCTCGAGGAACCTATGTCTGCTCCCACTGTGGCCTCAAAACTGGTCCTGGCCAGCTCTGTAAAATATATATCCTACAAATTAGTATATAAAAAATGTTCGGGCTGGACATGGCAGCTCATGCCTGTAATCCTAGCACTTTGGGAGGCCGAGGTGGGAGGGTTGCTTGACGTCAGGAATTTGAGACCAGTCTGAGCAAGAGTGAGACCCCGTTTCTACTAAAAATAGAAAAATTAGCTGGGCGTGGTGGGACGTGCCTGCAATCCCAGCTACTCAGGAGACTGAGGGAGGAGGACTGCTTGAGCCCAAGAGCTGGAGGTTGCAGTGAGCTATGATGATGCTACTGCACTCTAGCCAGGGCGACAAAGCAAGACCCTGCCTCAACAAACAAACAAACAAACAAAAACCCAAAAGCATATTTATTTTGTGTTGTAATAAGAAATTAGTTGTACTAGTTAGGAAGATTGCTGTAACAAATAGACTCCAAAATGCCTAATGGTTCAGATACAACCAAAGTTTCTTTCTGCTCACCGAACCAGTCCTAGACAGTGCAGGTCAGCAGAGGCAGGGAGGGAAGGAGGGCAGCTATGATCCAGACATCCAGGGACCCAGCTGCCAGGGCCTCTGCCAGCTTCAGCTCGGGGCTTCCAAGGTTGCCCTGAGCTTTGACACCCAGCCAGCCGGGGGAGAAAGGATCTCACACGGCAGAGTTTTACGAGCCAGGCCTGAGAACCATGACGTAACTTCCACTTACACTTTACTGCCTGGATCTCACTCTCACGGCCAAACCCAACTGCAGGAGAGACGTAGAAATATAGTCTACTTGTGTGCTCAGCACGAAGATGAAGTGGGCTTTGATTTAGGGTGACCAGTGAAATTTCTCCTGCAAACCAGGACTTTGCCGAGAATGAAAGGCGCGATTAAGTTATGCCAGGATGGCCGGCACAAACTGAGATGGGGACATACAGTCACCCTGGTGTTCGTTAGCAATAACAGGCAAAGACAAACAAAGGATATGTTTTCTTATTTTCCTAGGTGTCTATAGAAGAAGAAGGCATGCCATACAGCCTGTTCTGCAGCTCGGGTTTATTTCTCCCCTCCTGCTAACATATCCTGGGGATCTCTTCCTACAGAGAGCCTCTTTTGGGTGGTGGTTTTTGTTTTACTTTTGCACAATGAACCTTAATGAACCTTAATTTATTGAGCCAGTCCTACAGATGGACATAAGTCGTTTCAGTCTTTTGTCTCACAGACAATGGTGCAATGCATTGCACCGTACCAACATCATTTCAGGAACATTTAAACAGTCGTGGAACAGCAGTCACAAAGTGGGCACTTGAGCCTTTATCACCATGTATGTTTGCATCTCCAACTAATGCATTATAGAGGCTGCTTATTTCTGTACTTTATATAAATCGGATCAGATTAAAGGTATTCTTTTTTAATTCTGTGACTTCCCACTTTTGCTCAAAATTATGTTTTTGATACTTATCCATTTAGTGAACGTTGGAGTTCATTGAATGAATGTATAAACTTAAAAAATAATTTAGGCCAGGCGTGGTGGCTCTCGCCGGTAATCCTAGCACTCTGAGAGGCAGAGGCGGGTGGATCGCTCAAGGTCAGGAGTTTGAGACCAGCCTGAGCAAGAGCGAGACCCCGTCTCTACTAAAAAAAAAAATAGAAAGAAATGATCTGGACAACTAAAAAAAAAAATATATATATATGTATAAATTAGCCAGGCATGGTGGCACATGCCTATAGTCCCAGCTACTCAGGAGGCTGAGGCAGGAGGATCGCTTGAGCCCAGGAGTTTGAGGTTGCTGTGAGCTAAGCTGACGCTGTGGTACTCTAGCCCGGGCAACAGAGTGAGACTCTGTCTCAAAAAATAATAATAATAATAATTTAGTCTACCTTTGAGGGTTACTTGGATCGTTGCCCGTGCTGTGTGTTTTGGATAACACATATGAACATTCCCTGTTCCTAGTGCTCTGGTGCACCAGCGGTTGCTGGGTCATAGGGTTCGGTGCGTGTCCCCTTAACAGCTGCTGCCAGACTGTTCCCCTCAGCGGTTATGGCGGGTCACACTCCCACAGCAGAGGACCCCACAACTGCACAGTCTCCTCTTGACTTTCTTTTGCATTCGAGGTTAAGCATCTTTTGATTCTTTGTAATTTGAGTTTCCTCATTTGCTGTTAGATTTTTTTTATCTTTTCCTTGTTGGATTGAAGGAGTTCTTTCTATATTTCGAATACTAATTTTTTGTTGCTTATAATTATTGCAAATATTGTCAGTTTGTGACTTGTCTTTACCCTCTTTACGATGTCCTTGACAACAGAAGTTCATAAATGTAATGTGCTTAGATTAATCGATCTTCTCCTTCGGGTCGGTGCTTTTGTGTTTGTGCCTGACAACCCTCTGTCAGCGGAGGTCCTCGCTTCACACGGAGCAGATCGTGGTTTGGACGTTTGGGTAGTGAGCCTGAGGTCGAGGGCTGGCACCCAGTCTTCTCCCCATGGGGAGCTGCCAGTGCAACCTCGGCCTCCCAAGGCCACAGTGAGCGGGAGATGCTGCCCCTGCCCGTCCCTGCCAGAGCACTCTTGGCTCTGACCTCGTACCGGAGGCCCCAGGCCCACTCTGCTCACCACTCCGCGCAGGTCTCCCCTGATGCACCCTCATCGGCTCCTTTTTGGGCCTGGAATTTTATTTTTCTGTCCAATGTGCTTCCCCCTAGTTGGACTGGTCTGTGTTCCTTGGGTGACCGAGCTGGTGACTTGTCCTATGGGACATCAGCTTCTCTGCTCCTTGCGGGGAAAGAAGAGCCTCCGTCAGTGGCTGGAGGTTGTTCCTGAGGGTGTTGTCTACGGCAGGGTCTCTCTGGAGCTGGGGTCTCAGGGCGGGGCCTGCAGGAAAACGTGGACTCACTGGGGACGGGGTTAGCTTGGCTCTGGGATTGACGATGACAATGATGGTGATGATGATGATGATGATGACATTTTATTGTTGTTTGGAGTCCACAGGGGCTGAGAGGAAGAGCGAAGGTTTGGAAATGAGCAGGAAAGCTGGGGAGTGGTTTCACCCATTTCTCCCTCTCTCCATGGGCCAGGAAGTGCCGCTCTGGGCTCTCTTCCTGCCTCTTGAGGCCAGGCAGAAGTCTCAAAGGCCTCAGTTAAAGGAGAGAAGAGAGAGGAAGAAAAGAGGGAAAGCAAGAAGCGGGGGAGGGAGAGAGAGTGGCTGCACCCCCAACATCACAACACAGGGCCTCCTGCTGGGTCACACGCAGGCACATTTCATGTCAGCTGGGCGTGTACCGTTTGCGTATCTTTGTCACTCTTTTTTTTCTTTTCTTTCGAGACGGGATCTTGCTCTGCCACCCAGACTGGAGTGCAGTGGTGTCATCATAGCTCACTGCAGCCTCTGACTCCTGGACTCAAGTGATCCTCCTGCCTCAGCCTCCTGAGTAGCTGAGACTATAGGCCTACGCCATCCACCCGGCTAGTTTTTTAAATTTTTATAGAGACAGGGTCTCACTATGTTGCCCAGCTGGTCTCAAACTAGTGTCCTCAAGCGATCCTCTCACCTCAGCCTCCCAAAGTGTTGGGATTACAGGCGCGAGCCACTGCACCTGGCCTGCCACTCATATATTTAACAGCCATCGGGGACACCGCCCAGTGGCTAGCCATGCACTGACATAGCCGTCCCTCTGCTATTGGACACGGGGTCATTTCCAGCGTCAGATTAGATCTTCTAGACAAACCCTGCAGTGGGTAGCTTTAACTATTACTTTTTTTCTTCCTTTCTACTATTTCCTTAAGCTACATTCTTAGAAATGGGATTTCTGGGTAAAAGGAGATGGCTATGTTTATGGTATTTCTTAAAGATACTGGCAAATTTCTTTTCAAAGATGCTGTGTGCTAATTTGCAAAATCCCAAATAAATTTCTTATAATTTTTGGATAAAGTAGGGCAGGAAAAACTCACCAGAGTGTCTCTTCATCCCTTGGAAGCCTCCGGGCTTAGTGTTTCTGGAAGGTTCTAATCAGCAGCTCTATTTTTGTGGGGCCAGGCTGGAGTGGACAGGAAGGTTTCCAGCTGTCTGACTGATAAGGTTACTTGGGGCCTGTTTCTGGCCAGTTTAAGTGCCTGCTGAGTGTCCTTGCGTTTGGGGACCTGGTACAGAGCTGTATCAGACCCGTCTGTGGCCTCTCGGGAGTTGCAGGCAAGGCTGATTCGGCCAGGCCCAGAGGGTGCCCTGAGAAGGTGGGCGTCACAGCCTAGCCTGTGGCCCAGCTAGGCTGGCCAGGCCCTGGGAGTCAGAGGTGTAGGCAGAACAGGGCTCTCAGCTCAGTCAGCACCAAAGTGCAGAAGGCAGACTAGCAGTGCAGGGGTCCCCCACCCCTGCCATTCCAGAACCTTCCCAACTGGAGCCTGGACCTCTCCAGGGGCAGACAGAGACCCATGGCTCAGGGATGATGAGGCAAGTGTCCCCACGCTGGCGGGGCCTCAGACTCACACGCTTCCTCCCCCAGAGGCAGCTGACCACGTGCAAGTGCTTGGCGGGAGCCCAAGCCCATGCTTCTGGCTGCCTCAGAGGGAGGTCCGGGCCTCGGCAGGGCCTACCCAGGACATACAGTGGGCAGGTGCACTTCCCCTTGGGGAACAGGGTGGGCGGCTATGTGGGGGCAGGAGGCCAAAAGGGCTGTGTGTCTGATCACTTGGAACAAATATCAGACAAAACCAAAACCACTTCCTGGGAGGGTGGTGTGTGGGGTATCAGAGGCTGGTGTCTTGCCCTCCACGCCTGCCACCGAAGTGGGCTTTGGAGGCTTCTGGGATTAGCAGAGTTCAGGACCTTTCCCAGGACTGCCCCTCTTAGCCAAGCAGGTTCACGGGCTCCTCCATCCCCTCTGGCATCGGCAACAACGACAACATGATGACAACAAAAATAACGAAATAACGATAGCTTACATAGTTCATTTCACATCCCAAGTATGTGGCAGATGCTATCTTCAATACCTCCATTTACAGATGAGGGGCTGAAGCACAGAGATGGTAAGGAACTTGCCCCAGGTCACACAGCCAGTGAAGAGTGGAATTGGATCTATCACCGCACTGTGCAGCCTTTCCTTGTTGTAAGGTGACAAATGCACACACGTGTACCCACCCAAAGAAACTCGCAGGTGTCAGAAACTGAAGCTGGGGGCAGACTGGAGGCTCCAAAGCCAGTAGACCTGAGACTGCATCCTAGCACTGCTGCTTACTAGCCAGGGGACTGGTCAGTTAATCTATTGCTATTAGCCTCAGTTAGTCCGTCTGTAAAGTGGGAGCATACAGCTAGGGGTCACTGTGGGAACTAAACGAGATCAATCCCATTCACAAACATGTGAGTGCCCATCCCTAGTCTTCCTTCCCAGATGCCCTCAGAAAGTCCCATAACTGTCCTGGGTGCAAGGGCAGCAGTCGTGAAACAGTGATTGGAAGATACAAACGAACACGGCAACACAGGACTCCGCTGCACAAGGCCAGTGCTCTGTGTATGGCCTCTCAGAACATGCGGAACTTTGGGGAAAAAGTCATGCTTTCCCAACTCTTTCCTGCCGGCCACAGGGACTTGTGATCGAGCTACTTGATGTCCTGCTCTCAGTTCCGTTATTTCATCAGATGGCCCTAGGGACCAGCCAGTCTGCAAGCTCAGGGCACATGTCCAGATTCACCTCCGAATTCCAAAAAGGGCTGGCCAGGAGCTTCACCGTCTTCACGACTTCCCTGTCCTGCAGGAGTCAGTCTGCCTGGCCAAAGCGATAGTGAGATATTTGCTAACATCATAAAAATTTAATGCTGATTTGGATTTCAGCTTTATTTTTTGATTCCATTTCAATAGACTAGGAGAATTGCAAGCTCCTTGCACTGTGACTACCAGTGATGGTGGTGTTTTTCCTGTTTCAGAGGAAAGATGACTTCAAGGCCGCCTGTTTGACTGGGCTGCAATCTTCAGAAAAACGAATCTCCTTCTCCTCCTTGTCCTTCTTCCTTCTTCCTCCTACGTTCCCGTGGGGCTGTGCGCTCTTCTCTCAACACATCCTCCCTTGGTTCCTTGAGGGTGGCGCCACACACGTCTGACTTTCCAAGTGAGCTGCGTAATTTCACAGTTCTCCTCTCTCCCACTGGTTGATGACCTCGCTTCACACCACTTAGTGACAAGACAGCTGCTCCATCACCAGCATCACATCACCTTTCCAGGCAGGAAGAAGAGGAAGGAGGAAGAGGCAAAGGACAAAGGTGGTCTTTCTGCCAATAAAGCTTTGACTTTATATTTAGAAAAGATTCTTATCCCCAGAGCCTTTCACCTATGTTTTATTGGTCACATGGCCACCTTTAACTGAGACGGTGAGTATTTTAGAGGGGCACATTTTTACCCCCTCCCAAATCAGGGCTCTGTCAGTAAGGAAGAAAGGGGATGGATCCCGCATAGGTAGCTAGCAGTAACTGCCACACGGTCCGCCCCTTTGCGGTCCGACACTCATGCGGTGCTTCCTCTCACACACAGAAAACATCTGTGTCCCCCAAAGCAGACAGCCAAAGTCTCATCCCACTACCTCCAGGGCAGGCTTCTCCGTAAGGCCCATGTGGGGCGCCCTGTGGCCCTGTGACCTTGGAATTAAAAGGCGTTATTTGCTTCAACATGCTCAGGATCAGTGGTTAAAAACAGGAAAACTGCAGTACGGCTTCCATCAGAGCAAAGGAGCGAGAGGCACTCAGCAGCCACCGGAGCAGGCAGCTGAAGTCCTGCTAAGGACACATCCTGTTCCTTGGGTGCCCTGTGGCACCCTGCTCTGCTCTCGGGAGGATTTGCTGCGGCCGTCGCCCTTGGTGGACTCAGTGTTGCCCTCTGGAGGGGTCCCCCGTGTTTATTCTTCTCCACGAGGTGCGTCCTAGGGGACCACGCCATCCCTGGGGGCCATCCTGCCTCCTGTTGGTGTGAGCGTGGGGTCCTGGAGGTTGCCTCAAGTATTGGCTGTTACTCGCCAACCCTGGATTATTTGGGGTAATTTTACACTTGGGTAAATTTACATTTATTCAAAAACCTGGTTGGTTTTCAGTCTTTTTTGGCGTCAGTTCCACGAGAGAGTAACCATAGCTAAAGACCTCCTCCGGCCTAAGCCTTGCATGTGACAATTCTTTTTTTAATCTAGTGGGCTCATGCTTTGCCTTTGGCCTGGTTCTGAGCATAACTCAAAACAATGGCCTTGGTGAGAGACAACCCCTTTATCTGCTCTTTTCTGGAGGCCTCTCTGTTAGATAGAATTCTAAAGAGACAGTTCTAGAGAAATGTCTAGGCCCCAGATATGTCTCCTGTTTTGCTCTCATTTGTGGGCAAGAGTTTGCTTCAGTGTGGTGTAAAGACTCGGTGCGTGTGATGAGGTGGGGGCGACACTCATCCTGAAAGGCTCCAAATGACAGACTTTCAGTCCATTCAGATTGCAGGCCACCAGCAGAGGAAGCTCTCTTAGCATCGTCATGATCCCTTCTACCACGGCGTGACGTCTGGCTGTGTCTGGTCTCAATCCATCCCTTTCATGTAGGACATTGTCAAAATCAGCCAGTAAGAGCCCCATTCTCGATTTTTCCATAACTCTGCAGCTCTGGTGGGCATGTGGTCTGTGTCTCAACCACGTGGCAGGTAAGTGGCCAAATGCTTTGCTGCTGCAGAGCAGGGGTGACTGACATTCTATCCTGCAACGCTGGGATCCTCAGCACTTGCCCTGCCTGCCCTGCTCAGCCACTCCTGTGGCCCTCCACTGCCAGCCACCAGATTTTGGCTCAGTGGGCAGTGCCTTTGGCCACAAGCAACAGAAAACATGATCACTGGGGAGGGATTTATTGATCTCACACAACGGCAAGTCTAGGGCTGGTCCAGCATCCAGGGGTCCCTGGGGGACTCAGGCTCTTGCTTTCTTTCTGTGTATTCTTCTGAATGAGGCATGGTTCTTAGTTGGTGCAATAGATGTTGAGTCAAGATGATTAAACAAAACAGGAGTTTATGTAAAGGAATTTTGGGGAAGGCTGGAGTAGCATACTCAAAAATAAGTCCCAAGGACCAACTGCCTAAAATACAACCCCACAGTACCTGCAGGAGAGGAAACCACTGTCACCCTACTGAGCACCAAATGCTACTGTGTGTTGTCCGTTGCCTGGAGCTTGACTTTACTGCAACTGTCCGTGCTGCGGGAACCAGCCTCTGTTTGGTGCTTGGAGGTCAACTTGTGACTGCTGCTGCCCTTTGGAGCCTCCTTTCCAGATGATGTCTCATGAGGTTGAATCTGATTGGTGGAGCCAGGTCACATGCTTGTGTCCTGGCTGCAAAGCAGGCTGGGAGGGGAGTTCGACATCTCATGAGGTTGAATCTGATTGGTGGAGTCAGGTCACATGCCTGTGCCCTGGCTGCAAAGCAGGCTGGGAGGGGAGTTTTCTCTGTTCTACCTCAGGGACACAGACTGTCAAGATAAGAAATGCCCCAAACAGAGTCAGATGTTCTAAAGCTGTATGGCAGCCAGAAAACATGCCAGGGGTTACCCCACATGCTGTTTCCACTTCCTCGCCCCTCCTTCACTCTGCACCCCACCCCCATTTACCTTTTTTCCTCCTCCCTCCTCTGGCCACTCCTCTGTCTTCTTACCTTCCTTCTCCTGCCCCTTCTCCTCCTCCTCCTCCTCCCTGTTCTGCTCCACCTACATGGTTTCCTCTATGAATCGATAGCCTCATTCCTAGCTCCAGGTCAGATCTCTTCTCTGAGTTCCCAACACTCTTAGATCACTTGATGTTTGTATTTGGTCGTTCCACAGGCATCTCAAACTTCATATGTCCCACACACAAAACTCCTCATTTCCCTTCTTAATCTGCTGCCTACCCACACTCAGTGTACCCCATTTCTGCAGCCGCTACTACTGTTTACAAGCCAGCAGTGTATGAGTTGTCGAGTTATTCTCACCCCAATCCAGCAGCAGGTCACATTGGGTTCTGTCTTCTAAATACATCTCCATTCTCCCCACGTCTCCCTGTTTCTACCACTGTTACTCTCTTCCAAGTAACCATCAGTTTTCACTCGAATTGCTCCAAAGGTCTCCTAACAGGTCTCTCTGCTTCCACTTTTGATCCTTCTAATCCATTCTCCAAAAAGCAATGGAAGAGCAATATTCCTCTAGTGTGAATTGGAGCACATGGCTCTCTGCTGCAAATCGTCCAACAGCCTCTGATTTAATGAAGAATAAAATCCGGCTAGGCACAGTGGCTCATGTCTGTCATCCTAGCACTCTGGGAGGCCGAGGCAGGAGGATCGCTTGAGCTCAGGAATTCGAGACCGGCCTGAGCAAGAGTGAGACCTCATTTCTATAAAAAATAGAAAAATTAGCTGAATGTGGTGGCTCACACCTGTAGTCCCAGCTACTCGGGAGGCTGAGATAGAAGGATCACTTGAGCCCAGGAGTTTGAGGTTGCTGTGAGCTATGATGACACCCGGCACTCTAGCAGAGGCAGCAAGAGTGAGCCTCAGTATAAAAAAAAGAAAGAAAGAAAGAAAAGAATAAAATCCACACCCTCTGCTATGGCTTACATGGCCCATGTCACCTGCTCCTGGTTCGCTTTCTGTGATCCAGCTGCCTCAGTCTTTCAAGGGGTGGAGGCTGGCAACTCCTCTCCTGCCCCAGGCCATTTGCACATACTACTCCCTTTGTGTAATGTCTTTCCTTGTGCTCTTCCTGTGACTGGCTCGCTCTCTATATCTTCCCACTCTGAGTTCAAACATTGTTATCAAAGAGGCTTCTGATCAACCCCTGTAATTATCACCTCAGTCCTTTGTTCATTTTCCTCTTAACACTTGAACACTTACTTAATTCGTAATCATCTTATTTATTTGCCTGTTTCCCATGAGGGCACGGACCACCCCGTCTTCCTCACTGACCAGCAGTAGGAAGAGTAGACAGTCCATAAACATGTTTGAATGAATTGACTCTCTGTCCCTCAGACTTAGCTCGGCATCTGGTGCTTCAAAAATCTTTGTTGGCACCTCTGGCATGAACACTTGAGCAAATGTTACCTGTAGGATATGTTTCTGTCGGGGAGAAATGGTTGTGCAGACCTCGTGGCCCACTCAGCTCTCAAGCTGCATTTACAAGGAATTGATCGAGTCTTAAACCTGTTCATAACCAGCAGTGAAATGCAGCCAACCAGCTCACCCCCAGGTGTGCCCGGGGCCCGTCTACAGCCTGCCGTGAATCGATGCTCTGTGGTCGTTGGCACGCTTGTAAAAGGCGGCTCCTGGGAGGCCTCAGACCTCCTGGCCATCTGGCACATTGATACACGTCGTGAAAATTCTCCAAAGACTCAGGCGAAGTGTGTGGGGCGTAGATCTCCCGGGCGAGTCAAGGTGGTTTGATTTACCACGCGTCGCCCTTTCTCTTTTGAGTACAGGCTGGAGCTCGTGTGCAAGATGGTTTTGCTCAGGCTTGTCAAGTTTTAAGAATGATCCTGTGCAGCTCACAACTCTAGTTTATAGCATCAGAGTCGGTGAGAGTGGAAAGGGAAGCCTTCACACATTGTAACTGTGAATAGCATTTCTTAGGCACCAGCTGTATACCAGCCCCTCCGCTGGGTCTTTGTATCATCTTCAATCCTTACACAACTCTGCAAGTTGTGTGAATGGGTCTGTGTTTTGTAGATGAGGCCCCCTGCAGCTCAGGAGTGAAAGGGTCTGGCCTGCAGCCAAGCCCCTTGCCCGGCCAGCACCCTTTCCTACTCCTCTAGAGAGAAGCTGGCGCTGGCATGGCGGCCTTTGCCAGCCTCTCCTGCAGGTGAGCTCACACCTTGGGGGTTCCTGGGTTTGTTCCTATTGCAAGGCTGGAGACTTGGCAGCCTAGGGATTTGGGGCCACAGGGCAGGCAGGTGGGGGACTGGCGTGGGCCCCACCTTGGCTGAGTGGTCTGGCCAGAGCAGGTGAGGGGGCCTTGGCCTCCCACAAGCCTCCCTCAGGGGTCTGGGCCAGACCCAGCACTTGGAGTGATAGCCTCAGCCCACCTGGGGAAGCGCAGACTCTTAGGGGAGGGGCCTGGGAGGGCTCTTCGGCACTTGCCAGCATGTACTGTTCACTGTGTCTCCAAGGGGCATTCCCTCCACGGCTATCAGAACACTTATCACACCACCGTGCCAGCTGTTGTTCCTGTTTATTGTCATTATTATACCGCTAATTATTTTCATGTCAAGGTGGGAGACTGTGGCTCATTCATTTTTGTGACCACAATGCCTGGAAGGCAGGGGTAGGGAGCAGATGGATGGGCGGGTGAGTGGGTGCATAGATGGATGGATGAAAAGGTTGAGGGCAGACGGGATTTGCTCCAGTTGCCCAGTCAGCTGTCACAGAGGCCGACAGCACCCCAGCCCTCCCCACTCTCAATTCCCTGTCTTCCTCCTTATCCCTGGCCATCCTGTTGGTCTCTTGTCCCACACTAGGAGGACATGACGTGGCTGGCCATGGGGCCCCAGGGTCAGGCAGAGCATCCGTCCTGGCCACCAGCAGTGGGGGGGCCAGGAAGTGGCACTGACCACCAGCAGCAGGAACTGGTGAGAAAGAAGCAGGGGTGCTAGCTGGGCCTTGCTGCTCTAGCTCCCCTGGAGGAGCCCGAGAATCCTGGTTCCTTATGGCTTTGGGGCAATGCTGCCCATAGAACTTTCTGTCATGGTGGAACTCTCTGGGTCTGTGCTGTCCAATATGGTAGCCATTAGCCCCAGGTGGCTATTGAACACCTGAAGTGTAGCTCACATGACAGAGGCACTGACTTCTAAAATTTATTTAATTTCAATTAGTTCAAAGTTATATTTCAATAGCCACAGATGAGTAGTGGCTATCATTTTGGGCAACACAGCTCTGGTGGGCCGGGCTAGCTCTTGTTTGTAAAATAGCCTCATCCAATGGAGGGTCCCAGGACAGGGAGCCCCCGACTCCTAAGCCTGAGGACCGAAGGTAGAGCTGGGAGGGTCGTCCTACAGCAGAGAGGTTGGAGGCACAGCCCTGTGGGGGCCCAGGTGCCCTGCACTGTCGCACTGCCGGTCACCATCCCACATCCCTTCCCCGGTGCCTGGAACTCCTGGCTTTGGGCACCCCACCTCTTGGAATAAAGACCACAGGTCCCAGCCTCCCTAGACGCTGGGTGTGGCCACATGACTTCTTTCTGGCTGGAAGGATGACAGCAGAAATGCTATGATGCCAGGACCAGGAAGTATCCAGAAGACCCATCTGGGCACAGCCTCCGCCCTTCTTCCCCTTTCTCCATCCTGCTGTGTGGGGCACAGAGGTGGAGGCCAGAGTGCACCTCCCACCAGCAGGGCCAGGACACAGCCAGGGGTGATGGGGGGAAACCGCCTCGGTCTCACGTTTAAGCACAGCCAGCTCACCCGCCATGGAGAGAAACCCTGGCGAGTCCAGGCTTACCAGGCTTCACTGTCGTCTGTCCTGCCCTGGGCTCCACAGGGTCCCAGGCCTTCTTCTCCAGCACACGGGCCTGGCCGGGCTTCTCCGACAGTGGCCACCCCCGCTGCTTCCCTTCAAGACCAAACGCTCTCTCCGGGTGGGACCCGGGCTTGGCATACACTCTCTCCAATCCTGTTGTTTATGGCCTAAACTTTGTCCTCTGAGCCTTTTGGAACCAAAAGCAAAACATAAAACCAAAACCTTTTATCTCTTGGAAAGCCTGGCTCTTGCAATTTTAAGCCTCGGCTCTTAATGTAGTTTCTCTTCCCAAAGTCTCAGTAGCCTCTGGCGAAGGTTGAAAGTGCACAAGTGTGTGCTCTGTTCTCTGCTGTGCGGTCATGCCCTGAGGACAGCGGGTCTAAAGTCACCCCCCACCTGAGTGGCCTAAGTGATGGAGCAACATAAAGTACAAAAAAATCCCCCGAGCCCCAGAGCACTTTGTTAATATGCCAAAGTGTAATCTCGCCACAAACAGAAAGAGCTCCCTGTAAATTGACGGCAAACCTTTAATTCTGAAATAGTGTCATTCTGTTCGTGGGGCAGATGTTTCTTGGCCTGAAAGGGATTTGGGTCCCAGGGGGAACAGCCATGGAAATCGGAGTGGAGGGGTGGGCTGAGCCGGACTGAAAGGTTGTAGCCCCTTTGAGGTCTTTTAGGGCCTACCCTTCAGACCCCCCAACACACACACACACACACACACACACACACACACACACACCCTACTGCCACTCTTGGCTGGTTTGATGTTTTCACTCCATGCCTCTCAACGCCGTCAAAGAATAACCTTTCCATCTGTACCTTGTTAGGCCTTGTTAGGCCCGGAGTCCACAGAGGTTTTAAGGGAAAAAGGGAACGCACGTGTTTCCTTATTGACCAGCATGAGGCTCAAGGTATTGCAGCCATAAAGGTCCTGTGTGCCCCAGCGGAAGCCCGGGGGTCCTGCAGCCAGCCCCGGGAGCCCCTTGGGGGTCTGGAGATTGCAGGGGGTGATATATTTTTTTCCTGGAACGGTGGGTGGGCAGGGGGCTGAAGCTGCCAGATTGTGACACATGTCTGTGAAGCCCCCAAAGCCTGTACAGGTCCCTAGGCTCTTCCCCAATTCAGGGTGGCCTCTCCCTCCCGCCCTTCTGTTCTGTTGCTCAAGCCTTTAGGTGGACACATTTTAGTGACCAGATGCTCTGGAGCAGCGATGGTGGCCTCTCCGGGCTGGAGCTGGTCAGCACCCACAAGCTTCTCTGTGTGGCTCCGGCCACCCACTCTGCGGGCCACGCACCCCCAGTCTCCACGGCGCCACTCAGAGTGAACAAGGCTTGTCCCTTGCGCCAGGACTGCAGCCAGGCAGTGGCTCCGGAGCCCATGTTTGCCACCCCTCTTACTGACCACTTGGTGCCACTGACCTGATTATTCTCCGTGTGGAGGATGGAAGTGGCCCTTCCTGTGGGTGCCCGAGGGGATTTGGCAGGTGTGTTGGGTTTGGGGGGCAGATCCAGGCTACGCTGCAGCAAGCACCCAAGCCTCTGCCTCGCCCAGGAGGAGAGGCCCACCGCAGGCTAGGTTTGTACAGATGTGCACAGGCCACATCTGTCCCTGATGCAGGGAAGCCACACATGGAGGCCGTAAGGCCAGAGGGGTGAGTGACTCATCCCCGGTCAGAACCAGGACCTCAGCGTCCCGTGGACACTGAAATCTGGCGTCAGCGCCTGCAGTACAGCAGGCACCCGGGGCCTCCAGTCCAACCCGTTCCTCCAGGGCCACACGCCACGTTTCAATGGCCTTTATAGCATCACTCCTGCAACCATTTTTAAAAATCAAATATCTTTGAATTGCACGTTAGTTGCACATTAACCCAAAATTCCAAATGAACCAAAAAGGCATATGGTAAAAATCTCCTTCCCCACTCCAGTGGAATCTTTTTCTTGGGTATCTTTTTCCAGAAATATTTTTGCTTAGTCAAGTGAATACATTTATAAATTCTTTTTACCACTTTTAACCCACATGGTAGTTTACCATATATAACGAGTTGTGCTTTTCTTTTTTGACTTAACTTTTCAGATAGATCATTCCTTATGCACATAGAGCTGCCCCTTTTGAGTTTGTGTCAACAGTGACAAAGTACTTCATGGCCGGAGTCAGTATTGCTATTTGCATAACTCTAGCGGTACCTTTTGCACAGTATTCAGTGAGGCCCGGGATAGATGCACTATAATGTATTTAACCAGCTCTCTGTTTTTTTTTATTTATTTAAACGTAAAATTTACCATTTTATCCATTTTAAGTGTACAGTGATAGTAAGTGCATTCACGTTTTTGTGCAGTTATCAGCACCATCTGTCCACAGAACTGTTTTCATCTTGTAAAACTAAAACTCTGTGTCCATTAACACTAACTCCCCGCTCCCCTCTCCCCTCCTAGGACTCTGGCAGCCCCGTTCTACTTTTTGTCTCTGTGATTTTGACCACTCCAGATACCTTGCATAAGTTGAATCACACGGTCCTTTAGTGGCTGGCTTATTTCGCTTAGCATAATGTCCTCAAGGTTCATCCAAGCTGTGGTGGGTCTCAGAATTTTGTTCCTTTTTGAGGCTGAATAATATTCCATTGTACGGATGTATATACCACATTTTATCTATTCATTCATCCATGGACACTTGGGTTGCTTCTACGTTTTAGCTACTGGGAATAATGTTGCTATGAACGTGGGTGTATACATTTCTCTGAGATCCTGCTTTCGATTTTTCTGGGTATATACCCAGAAGCGGAATCATTGAATCGTATTGTAATTCTATTTGTAACTTTCTGAGGAACTGCTATACTGTTTTCCACAGTGGCTGTACCATTTCGCATTCCCAACAGCAGTGCGTGAGGATTCCAATTTCTCCACATCCTTTCCAACATTCGTTACTTTCCGTGTGTTTCTTTATGGTAGCCATCACAATGGACGGGAAGCGGTGTCTCACTGTGGTTTTGATTTGCATTTCCCTGATGATCAGTGATGTTGAGCATTGTCTCGTGTGCTTATTGGCCACTTGTATATCTTCTTTGGAGAAACATCTATTCAAGTACTTTGCCCATTTTTGAATTGGGTTTTTTTTGTTGTTCTTGTTGAGTTTTAGGAGTCCTCTATATTCTAGATATTAATCCCTCATCAGATATATGATTTACAAATATTTCTTCCCGTTCTATGAGTTGTCTCTTTACTCCAACCAGTTCCCTATTAAGGGACATTTAGCTTGTATATGCGTCAGCTCTGGCTGCATAATAAACACCACAAACAGGGTGCTTAAACAACAGACATTTGTCTTCTCACGGTTCTGGAGGCCGGAAGTCCAAGATCAAGGTGTCGTCAGGATTGGTTCCTGGTGAGAACTCCTGATTGACAGACGGTCGCCTTCTTGCTGTGTCCTTAAAGGTGGAGAGAGAGCTAGAAAGAGAGCACGCGTGCTCTGGTGTCTCTCCCTTTTATAAGGACACCAGTCCTCTGAGGTCAGACCGTCCCCCTTATGACCTCATTTAACCTTTATTACCTCCTAATGGCCCATCTGCAAATACAGTCACATTGGGGGGTTAGGGCTTGTGGGGGTGAAGAGAAACTTCCCCTTTTCCCCAAAAGTTCATTGGAAGACCAACTCACAGTTAAGGCAGATAAATAAGAGGAAGAGGTTTATTTACCACACACATAGGGAGAATCACAGAGTGATCACCCAATATCCCAGTGAAGTCCAGAAATTTTTATATCCCCCTTTTAGTGGGGAGGGGGAGATGAGGACTCCAGGTAATTCTGCTTAGGGGCAATAAATGGTTGCTAGGGAGGGTGAATGGATGGGGGAAACAGATTGACTTGTAAATGATTCTCTTTGCAAATTAAATTAATCTGAGAGATGGGTATCATATTTAAAATGATTTTCAGCCAGGTCTGGTTGCATTCTTGATTTTCTTTCCTGCAATATAGTGAGATAACTGGGAAGGGAAGGGAAGTCAATTGTTCTTTTCATGGGTCTGTCTGGTTATGCAGATAGAGGGAAAGCCCCCTTCCGAGGGCCTGTTGATGTCTTAGGGCCTTTAATTCAAAATATTCTTTATACCAAGGGGTCATATTTTGGGATAAAATTTCCTGAGCTCCCTCGGGCTTCAACATATGGATTTGGGAGGACATAATGCAGTGCATGGCAACTTGTTTCCATGTTTGGCTGTTGTCAAATAAAAACAAAACAGAGGGTCAGGTGCCTTGTGTGCTCAGCTCCTTTGAACCGGAAGAGTGAGCAGCCGCCGCGGGGCCAGCGCAGGCCCTGGTCGCCTGGTGCTTTGCTATGACCTCTGCTTGACGTGCTCACTGCCTCGGAGCTGGCAGGCTCCGGTCCAGCTCAGCTAGCGCATGAAACCGTGTAACTTTGTCTGTCTAATTAACAGCCACAGATGCAGTGCGTCTTGGATGTGTTTCTTATTACTTCTGATGAACGGTTGGCCGCTCCAGGAATTGCCTCCAAGATTGCTGGGCCTCAAATCTCACTTGTTTCAGCTCATGGGGAAACGTTTTAATGATCATGTTAAATGAAACTGTAATCTTGACCTTATTAGCTGCCTCTTTTCTTAATTAGCTGCTTATACAAGCATTCTTTCCCCCCTGTAGATACAAATCAACAATTTCCAAACCCTCTTTGAACCAACCCACTATTTTGTCACCTTGCCAGTTGCCTAGCTGGAGGGTTAACAAACTTTGCATAAGCTCAGGAGCAATTTGCGTTAAGAGATGTTGCTTCCCCACGACTACCAACAGTCCTGCAGCATCGGCAGTAATGCCTCGGCTCACACATGTGCGGGTTTACTGCAGGACGCATTCCTAGAAGTGTGTGTAATGGAGGAGGCCTGGCGGCTAGCCTCCTTTCTGTGTTCCTTCAAAGGCGAGAAGGTGAACAACTGCATTTCCTGCTTCCCTTGCTGCTAGAATTCCAGTTGGGAACTGGATCTGCCCAGTGGTGGGCTGGTAAATGTTCAACAAGCAGCAATCAAATAAAAAAAAAAATCAAAAAAACAAAACCAAAAACACAGCACACAAAGTGCACTGGCTTGTAGGGCTTGCTGATTCCCGTGGTGGAAACATGTCCATCACTGTCGGTTTCAATCACGCTATTCGCATGGCGTCCCTGGACGTGGAATTGGAATCGCTCCATGGGGTGAGCCAGCTCTAGCACATCCCCCGTCTGCCAATTAGTTGCACGCCACTACGATTTGGAAGCCAAGACCCTCCTCCTGCTGCTTTTGGCTATTTCTGCTGGGGAGCAAAGTTGTGGTGGTTGTTTTTTTCTGCGGGGGGCAGCGTTCGGGGTCCATTCTGTCCATTTGCGGGGGCGAGGCAGCCACGGAGGCAGCATCGGTAGCCTCCTGCCCCCCCCCACCTGGCTGACAGGGGCCAAGGTAGCAGCGCCCAGCCGACTGGTGCCCAGGCCTTGTTCCGGGCATCACTCCAATAGGCCCAGCCCATGCCTCTTAATAAAATGGTAAGCCCCTAATTTCCTGTCTAAACCCCTTTTTGCTTAAAATTGTTAGAGTGGTTTCTGTTTCCTGTAACTAAACCCTGGCTGATGTAAAGTGGAACCTGAAACCACTTTTTTTTTTTTTTAAGCAGATGTACATTTTCCTTAGGCCTCTCCCCTAATCTGTCCCTGCAGGAGGATTTGAACGAGTTGTGAGGACTTGGAGGACAATAATGAGAAAATTGGCACTTGTTAAGCTCAGTAAATCCGGTAACTCTGGAGATAGAGCATCTGTTTGAACCGAGAAGGATAAAACCCCCTTCTAGAGTTTGCGAGACTCTGTCTTCCCAGAGCTGCTTCTCCCAGGCCCTGGGAGGCTGTCTGCGTTCGCAGGCCCAGGCTGAGCGATAGGACGCCAGCACTAGTTGGAGAGAAACTGGATTTTCTTAGTCCCACATGACCAGACGCAAGTCATGAGAATCTGCCATTTAGTTTGTTGCTTCGAATGCACTTGGAGGCTGAGTTGACCCTGGGGTGTCTTACCCTCAGTCGGGGCTCATCTTTGGGGAGAGCAGAATGCTCCCGAGGCCAGGGAGAAGAGGAGGGGTGTGCAGAGGTGATCCCAGCAGCCGAGGGAGGAGGCCTGGCATTGAACCTGTAGAGGCATCCTGCAGCTAGACAAGGAGTACGCCCTTTGCTAAGGGCAAACACCTCCCATTAGCAGCTCTCAGCACCTCAGTGCGAATGCATTTCTGGGTTCTTTCCAAGCTGAGAGCAGGTACTGTGTGGAGGGCAGTTTCCTGGGAGTGAGGCACAGCCTCCGTGAGCCTGGCGGCTGGAACTGTGTGCGGGGTGGGGTGGGGAGGGGTGCGGGGCACCAGGCGGGGCCGTCAATGAGAAGGGCTGGTCAGCACGGCCCCTCCCCCGCCACGGGTGAGCTGAGCCTGAGACGGAAAGGGCTGAGAACTGGGGTGCGGCAGAACTGGCTGCCAGGCCCCATCCCTCCTGCTGGCTCTTGGACAAGCCTCCTACTTCTCTGGGCCTCTTTCCTCACATGCGAAATGAGGAGTATAACAGCTAACCTCATCAGCTTCTCCCGAGGTGAAATAAAATGAAAACTCCAAAGCACCAGGGAAATGGAGAAAGCAAGGGTGGGTGGTGGGAACCGGCAACAGGGAATGCACTGTATTGGAAGTGACAAGAAAAAGTGAAAAATAACCACTTTTTTTAAATCACCAGACATGATAAAATACTCCTCCCAGGGAAAATATTTTATTGGTCTAAATTCTAAACAATTGCATGAGTTACTGTGTGTGTATATATGCATGCTACAAAATGAGATTTTATTTCTTATCATTTTATAAACTTTGTATTGTACATGAAATTTAATTTGGAGAGCTCCCAGGTATACAGCTGGTCCAGAATGAGCTTTTCAAAAGTAAATTGTGAGGATTCCGAAGTTGCTTTGGGCATAATTCCTGTCTCCAAGCCCAGGGTACTATGAATTCCTACATGTAAACAGCAGATTTGACCAAACTATAGCACAGTGATTGGAAAGAGGAAGATAAGGAGCTTGAGTTACCTCAGTTCTGTCATTCTGTGGGAACCACTGAAGTTTTTCGTTTCAAATCTGAAACCGTTTCGGAGGACAAACTGCAAGGTGAGTGCAAATTTTAATTCCTGTATGAAATATCTAACATTGGAACAATGTCTTTAAGATGGAAACACATTCCTTTTAAATTAGTAATTTAAAACTAAAGAACAAATGAAGAAAATTAAATATTACAGAAAATGTAGTAGTTGCTTAAGTTTTACCTTTTGCAGATGTTTTGGCTTTTTTACTGAGATATAATTCATATACCATCAAGTTCACCATTTGAAGTATACACTTCCGTGTTTTTTCGTATAGTCACAAGATTGAGCAACCATCACCACTATCTAATTTTAGAATATTTTCATCACCTGAGAAATAAACCCCATATTTTTACTGTCACTCATCACTGCCCCCAACCCCAGGCAACCACTAATCTATGTCACCATGGATTTGCCTGTTCTGGGCAATTGCTACAAATGGAATCATGTAATATGTGACTTTCTGTGTCTGATTTCTTTCACTTAGCATAATGTTTTCAAAGTCCATCCATATCATAGCATGTCAGAATTTCTTTCCTTTTCATAGCCGAGTAATATTCCACTCTATCGATATACCAGGTTTCGTTTATCCATTCTTCATCTGATAGGCATTTGGGTTGTTTGCACCTTTTGGCTATCATAAATTATGCTCTTATGAAGTGTCTATAAGATTTTGTTGAACAAATGTTTTCATTGTGGGGGAGTATATACCTAGGAGTGGAATTGCTGGTCATATGGAGACTCTATGTCAACTTTTATTTTTTTAGAGACAGGGTCCCACTCTGTTGCCCAGGCTGGGGTGCAGTGGCTCCATGTAACCTCAAATTCCTAGATTCAAGTGAACCTCCTCAGCCTCCCAAGTAACTAGGACCACAGGCATGTACCACCACACCTGGTTAACTTTTAAAATTTTTTGTAGAGGTGGGATCTCACTATGTTACCCAGGCTGGTCTCAAACTCCTAGCCTCAAGTGATCCTCCCGCCTCCGCCTCCCAAAGTGCTGAGATTATAGGTGTGAGCCCTAATCACCCTAAACTTTGTGACTGGCCCAGGTGTCCTCTTTCACATCCCTAGTAGTTGGTTGGGGCTATCAGCCTGGTGCCTTGATTCTCCCCCATGAGCCCCCTTAGCAGGTTGGCTCAGGCTTCTTCATGGGGACCTCTTGAGGCCTTGCTTAGAATCACGTGGTGTCTCTTGTGCCACTCTCTATTGGTCAAAGCAAGTAAAAGGCTTGCCCAGACTGCAGGAGTGGAGAAATAGACTGTGCCTGTTGATGAGAGAAGCTACAAAGACTCTGCAAAGAATCTCTGACCATTATTAACTCACCATAATCTCTAAATATGCCCAGTGTATATCTCCTAAGCACAAGGGAATTCTCTTGGATGGCCATACAATTGTAAAGTAAGTATTTTTGGAGAAAAGGACATTTAATAGAGACCTGAAGGAAGTGAGGGAACGGGGCGTGGGGAACAGTATTTTCATCAGGAAGAAGAGCATGTGCAAAGGTCCTGGGGCAGGAAAGGGTTTGGTGTGTTTGAGCACAGAGACTCATGAGATGGGAGTGAGGGTGGGGCTGTTGTGAACATCAAGAGGGATAAACTATGTAAAAGGGTTGTCTTATGAATACTAGTGAGGGGGGACTATTTCTCGTCATTGATTCTCTCAAGATGTTTCCAGAGCATGGGAGGGGACAGAAAAGGAGACAACTTCATTAAAAACACCTAGCTAGGTCAGGGGCAGGAACGGGCCTTGGGATGCCACATCCCCCTGAGTGTCTCAGTGCTATTGACTTTTGCTGCCCAAAGCTGGAACTGCCTTGGGAACCTCTGCCAGCCCCCCAAGGTATGCTGGGCACCTGCCTCAGAGTCCCCTCCTTCCTGGCTCCTCAGCCCCAGTCGATGGTCCTCCCATGTGCTGCAGCCGGCTGGCTATCTCCCCACAGCCCCCTGATGTTCAGGGTCCCTAAGTGAGTTCTTATGGTGCAACAGAGTTCAAAGTTCAAAGGCACTTTGAGAGGTGCAGGGCTTGCCCGTGGGGCTGCTCTAGGCCCTGGACTCTGTCCCAGGGTCCTTGGGAGCACCGTCATGCCCTGAGCCGGGGCACAGACAGAGCCACGCCAGCCTACCAGGTGAGCTCCAGATGAACCTCAGGTGGAGATGGGTCCTGGCCACTGTTACTTTGTGAGACTTTCAGTATATTAAGAAAAAAGATAGAAGAGAGACAGAACGGGATCATAAGCATTGAGGTTTACATTTAACAAACTGATAGTGTTTTAATCTACAAAAACACAGAGGAAAACATCTGTGCTATTCACAAAATATCAACAACCTTATTTCATAGTGCACCCCAACATTACAGGCACTGGGGGAGGAGCAGATTCTTTCAGCCCCTCAGAAGGCCTGTGTGACTCTAGTGGCCCGGGGAAGCCCCCTGAGTGTGCTCAGCCCAGGGGAGGCAGCTGGGGGGCCCCAGGCTCGCTCCCGCCTACCCGGCTCTATCTGAGCAAGGCCCCTCTGTCTTCCTCCCTCGCTCCAGTGTTTCTTTCTCTATCGTCTCTATCGTCTCTCTCTGTCTCTCTCTGTCTCTCTCTCCTCTCTGGGTCTCTCTCTTCTGTCTGCCCCTCTCTGTCTGTTTCTCTGTTTCTCTCCCAGCCCTTTCTCTCTGTCTCACTCCAGATACCGAAGAGTCATCGCCACTGCCGGGCCTGCTAATGACAAAAGCTGTGTTGGGAGAGCTCAGGGCTGAGAAACAGCAGGAGGTCACTGGCGGGTGTGGGGACTGTCTTCCTCCTAGGCTCTGGCCCAGATGGCGGCCTGGCCTTCCCTGCCCTGCAGAACCCCTGCCGCGTGTGCCTTCTGACCTCGCCCTGGCTGGGGCAGTGCTGTCTTGTGTGTCGGTGGGGTCCGCACAGCTGCAGCGAGCAAGGACTCGCTGGACGGCCAGGGCAGGTCTCGGGGCTGCCGCCCTCCGCGCAGGCATTGCCTTTCTCGGTCTCTTTCTGTCCTCTTCTCTAAGCAGTCGCTGTTTTCCCAGACACTGGGAAATCAGGATGTCCTGGGACATCAGGGTTTGTCCTCTGACTGGGCCGAGGCGGGTCCCCTCTGGTGGCTGGGGCTGCGGGAGGCCTGAGGGTGTCGCTGTCCCAGCCGGCAGAGGGAGACGGCATGCCTCTGAGGTGCGGCTCGGCCTGGCCCAGCTGCACAAATGCGGTGTTTAAATATTTATTTTTAGTGGCTTCTGGTTAAATAGCAGCCTTCATTTAGGTGGGGGCAACCCTGAAAAGTAAAAATAAATCAGATCTTTGCCTTGTCAGTAAAACCTACCAGCCCCTGCTGGGTGGACTCTGGGCCGGTGACTCGAGGGGCCCCGCCAGGAGCCAGGCCGGCCTGTGACCGCAGCTCCTCACTGGGAAGACCACAGCCCTTCTCTCTCGGCCTCTGGGGCCTGGCCTGCGCGGCTTACTCGCCTCACGCTGGGCCCGTCACTGGCTGGCCCGCCCCTTGGCCAGGACCAGGGGACCTGGGTCTCACACAGGCACGTGTTGACCTCCGCGACCTCGGCTCTGGCCGGCTCTCTGGTAGCCTTTCTGCCGTCTCCACCCCTAAGTGGGCCCTGAAGGTGAGGGCAGGTGATCCGTCCATGCCAGCGCTGGAGGACGAGTGTGGTCTGTGTCCACCCTTGGTTGGGTCTGAGACCACTGGGCGGTGGGAAGCTGACCCTGGTGGGTCCTGGGGGCCGTTGCTCCAAAGCCTCCAGCCAAATCTTCCCCCGTCCTGCCTGTCACAGGGCCTGGCATCCCCACTGGATGGGTCAAGTTGTGCTTGTGAGCGGACCCTGGGAGCAGCGGGTCTGCCTGAGGGTGCAGGATGCCTCCGGGAGGGAGCTACAGGTGTCTGCCCCTTGCCACCCTGATGACGCCATGAGTGACAGCTGCCCCTCACAGAGGCCCTGACTCCCATTTTCAGATGTGAGGACTGGTTCAGAGAAGCCGCATCCCTTTCCCCGGGCCAGGGCTCGTGAAGAGTGTGGGCTCAAACCCGCGGTTGCCCGCATGTGCGACCCTCTTCTGGGCTACCTCCTTAAGTCACTTAATGGCTACTGGCGCCTCAGAGGGGATTGATTGTTTTATCACAGCGATTCTCAAACTCGAGTAATGTAGGATGATCGCCCACCCCCATTTTAGAGGGAAAGATTCTCTTGGTCTCCTAGCGTTGGTGTAAGTTATTTTTATTATACTGTTACTTCAGTACATAAAAACATGCAAGCAGGCATCACCCCCTGATGCTTACAGAGGTCACAGGCCACACCACAAGACCCAGTGGCGAATTACATGCAAACAGAATAAAAAGAGGAAGGAAATTCAAATGAACAACGTTAGCGTAATGAGAAGGATGACACTGTTTGCTGCAAGACTGCATCTCCTTCAGCGCCAGCTCCCTCCGGCTCGGCCCCTGGGGCTTGCGGGTCTCCCTCCACTGTCTCTACTTAAACTCTGAGCGCTGTTTGTTTGCACAGCACACGGTGGTGAAGCTGAGGTCTGTGTCTGCGTCTGTGTTAGTGCTATGCCTACGTCCTGGTCTCTCAGCAGAGCCCCAAAGACGTGGGATCCCTGCCAGGGGAGAGTTGGGGCAGGACTGGAGTGAGAGACACCAGGGCCCAGCGTGGCGGGGAGTCGTGGGCACAGAGCAGGGGAGAGGCCAGGAGGCGCAGGTGAGGAGAGCTTTTGCCCAGAGTGAACGTGGCTGAAAAGTCTTGTGGCTTCCAACCTGCGGCCACATACGAGAGCATGAAATCAGAATGACATTCCTGTCTTGCAGGCTGCTGCCTGGCCGGGGCCCCTCAGAGCCAGAGCCAATTGTGTCACTGGCTGCTGCCAGCCTTGGAGGTCCTGCAGGCCCTCACTGCCCTGACCACTCCCTGGGCCCCCGCCCAGGTCAGGGCAGCCGGGTGGCCAGGTCCCAAGGAAGGACTGCTAGACAGGGAAGGGCCTCCCAGCAGATGGAAGTTCAAGCTGAAACTTAATGGCCCATGTGACAATGTTAAGATGTGGAGTTTTTAGGAGGTGATTGAGTCCTGAGGGCAGAGTCCTCATGGGTGACATTGGGGCCCTTATAAAAATGTCCCCTTCTGTCCCTTCCAGCAAGTGAGGACAAAGCATTTGTCCCCTCTGGAAAACATAGCAATAAGGAACCACCTTGGAAGCAGAGACCGGGCCCTGACTAGTCACTGAACCTGCTGGTGACTTGATCTTGAACTTCTAGTCTCCAGAGCTCTGAGAAAATAAATTTCTGTTCTTTATAAATTACCTAGTCTAAGGTATTTTGTTACAGCAGCTTGAATGAACTAAGACACTTTCTCTGGACAGTAGTTTTCTAATCTATGAAATGGATCCAAGTGTGGATTCCACGAGGTAACGTGGATCTTCTGCATTTGATTCTAGTTACATAGCTTTCACATATGTGTATACGTCTACATGTACACACATGGATATAGTTTTACTAACAGGCTAAAAACAGCAGCAGCAACAATAACCACAGTAACTGCGAGCTTGTCCCCAGGTGCCTGAAGGCTGAAGCCGGGTGGCCCCAGTGGGGAGTGGGTCGTGGGCAGACGCCAGCCTCGGCCGTGGCACTTGTATTTTGTTTGTTCTTCGTTTCCTCTGGGACGGTGGGAAAGGAAGCAGCCCTTCAGCCTTAGGAGGTGAATCTTGGTTTAGGTGACCGTGCACCCGGGCCCAAAGTCCTCGCTGGCTGGTGGCCTCCAGCCAGTCACTCCACCCCCTCTCTGCGGAACCTACGGCTGCATGAGAGCTCTCTGGAAGCCCAATGTCATGTTGAGACCTGGACCTCTTTTGGAAGTAGATGGTGTGTCAATTATTAATTGTGGAGATATGAAGTGAGATATTAGTGTTTTCACCCAGGACCCTCCCGGGGAGCGCAGTGAGCTGCGGGGAACATCTCCTGTGTCTCCTGAGCCTCCTCCCTGAGCTCGCTGCTTCGGGAGAACATTTGCTCTCCCAGGAAGGAGTCTGCCCCCAGGCGCCCTGGCCTGGGCGGGGACAGAGCATGTACCTTGCCCAGCTGTGGGGACAGAGGGCTGTCCTTCTGCAGGGTGGTGCAGTCCTCTCATGTGGCACGGGATGCCTGCGAGGAGGGTGAGATACAGAGGCCCTGGCCTGCGCCAGCTACTCCAGCGTCTCGGTTACATTAACCCGTGACCTGCCGCTCCTTTCTTCCTCACAGAGGTGGTGTGCAGCTGAGTCTTGACCGAGCGTCATTCGTATAGAGTGAGAAGCACCGGGACTTGCTCGCCCACCCACAGCCTGCTGTCGTGTCAGGCCCCGGGAACGTGTGCCCGGGGCACAGGGAGGAACAGAGTCTTCAGTTTGGGCCTCGGTTGATTGAAAGGTCAGACACGGGAGGAAGCCACGCTGTCCTGTGCTTAGTATTGGGGGAAGGACGGGGTGGCAGCCACTGAGTCCGGGAGGGCCTCTCAGAGGAGGTGACACACGTCTCAGTTTCAGGGAAGAGCGAGGTTTGCCAGAGGCAGAGGAGGACGTGCGGGCACAGGCCACGTGGCTGTCGGAACAGGAGTGTGTGAGGAAACCTCCAGCCCTGCTGGGGGAGGGGGCGGGGCGGCGGGGACAGCTGCGGCCCCCTCCCGCTCCTGCAGGGGCCCGGCGGCCCTGAGTGCTGGCAGGAGGAGGCTGGAGGGAAACCGGGAAGACACGCATGGTTGAGAACAGCGGTGGGGGAAGGAGGGGAGAAAGCCATTTTCTTTCCAGCCCCAAATGGTAAAGACATGAGTCTCCTTCTGCACAAATTGGACTTCCTGCCGCTGGGAAAAAATCGATTCATGCCATGTTTTACGATGCCTTGCCTGTGAGTGGAGCGACGGCAGCCCGATGTGCTCACAGCTGGCCCGGCTGCCCCCAAAACCACAGTGACTGTCCCGATGGCCCAGCCCTGGGCCCTGGGCCTCCAGGTCCAGGCCGGAGAAACTTGGCTCCACTGCGGCTTCCCAAATAAAGCGGTTTTTATTTCATATTCACAAGAGCGGTTGCAAAATATAATTGAGGTTGCCGCTTCCCATATTATTTTTGCAATTCTCCCCCCAATCTCCTTCACAACTGCGAGTCACAAAGGGGGTCTTTGTTCTCTGCAAGTTCAAAGTCAGCTCCTCCGGGGGAAACTTACTGGCGATTACAAGGAGGAGGCTCAGTTTTACAAGGGCTGGCTGTCAGAGCAGAAATATGGTACGCATCAGGGTTCCGGCAGGAGCCGGCCAGTGCGCAGTCCGCAGGCTGCAGAAGCCGCGTGGATGATTTCCAGTGTGGGACGGCGGGGCGGGGCAGCCCTCACGTCTGCATCGGCACACCCTGCCTCCACGGCGGACTCTGTTTCCTCACCTGTAGATTGGGCATCTGTACGCTGGGCTCATCCATAGAATTTCCTTCCATTGCTTGGAGGTCTGGGGCCCTGCCGAAGCTCTCAGAATAGGGCGAGCAGTGCTTAGGGGCACCCCATGCCCACTCCCGTCCTTCTGTCACCCAGACTGGAGCGCAGTGGCGACATTCTCCTGCCTCAGCCTCCCAAGTCATTGGTATTACAGGCATGAGCCACTGTGCCCGGTGGAAAAGATTTTTTAAGCAAAACTTTGCAAAGGCCTGGCCTTGATGATCTTGAAGGCCTGGGAGCTGCCGGGTCCCAGGAGATTGTGAGGCTTGGAGACTCAGAGCCTGGGGATGCTGTGCAGCCTCGAGCAGGGCAGCTAGCTTCTCTGGGCCTGGTATGTCCTTCTGCAAAGTGGAGTCACAGCTGCCCGACAGGAGCTGAGCCCAGGGCCAGGAGGCGGCAGTGTCTGCAGATGCAGAGGTGTTCAGGGTATCCTGCCCTGAGAAGCCAGGCTTGGACAGGTTGGAAATCGAGTCTGTAGTGCCTGGTACCCCTTGCCGAGCATAGGCCCAGTAACGAGGTGTCCCCCTCACTGAGAGCAGGTGTGGCAGGGGCCCAGCATGGTCAGCCCCAGCCGTGGCTCCGGCTCTACCCAGCTGAGGTCACAGTGGGGACTCGCTCCCAGCATCCTGGAGGAAACAGAGCAGGCAGTCAGCTAAGCGTGGCCTCCTCTCACTGTGGTGGCCCTAAGGTGTGGAGCCCATGGGGATCTGGGTTGCCAGCATCATCTGGGGATGCTCTGGACACAGCAGGCCCACAGGGACCCTCGGTGAGGATGCTCCAGCTTCCTTGGCCACAAGCTGTCCCTCCCAGGCCTGGTTGAGGGTCCTTGCAGCAGCAGTCCTGGCCTAAGTTGCCTTGGTGCCCAGCCTCTCCTCCTTCCCTGCGGCTGGGCCACCAGACACAGGGCCATGACCTCCCAGCTTCCACCACTGCTTCATTTCCAAGACAGCCTGGTAACTTGGGGGTGGGATGGGGGGAGTGGTGTGTCCCAGCCACCTGTCCCTGCCACAGGGGCTCTTCTCCACCCACCCAGAGGGGAGGAGAATGAGAGGGAGGGGATTTCATCTGGGAGGCCATTTATGTAGCACCAGGTGATGTCAGGGCGGGGCAGGAGGCCCCTCGGAAAATAAAGCCCCCATGCCCCCTCTAGCGCAGAGGGATGTGGCTCTCCCTGGCATGCTGCTGGGGGTGGAGGGGAGGGTAGAGGACTCCTGTGGGAGCTTCATGGAAGCCAGAAGGAGACAGAGAACTTGGGAGGGGATCCTTGCCTGGCTGCAGGATTCCTGATCTTTCAAGAACATTGATCTTGGGGTATTGCAGAGCAAAATCTGGCCTGGACAGAGGCCCCAACCAGGGCTGGGGGCTTCTCAGACATGGAGGCCAGACTGTGGTTGAGTCCTGGGGCCTGGGCTTGCCTCCCTTGGTGGCTTCCCTGTCACTGCTGCTGTGGCTGCTGAGTTCACTGATAAACATCAGCTCTAGGAGTTGAGACGTCAGGGGTCCTGGAGAAGTTCTGTGCAGGCGAGAGGCACTCTGCTAAAACCATCACTTTTCATGAAAACAGCTATTTCTGCTATAGCAGAAAGCCCGCCAGTGGGGCTGCAGGTGATCTCTGCAACCCTGGGCTGCCTGTGCCCAGATGCCATGTGCTGTGGGAGGCCAGAGGCACTGGCGGGTCTATCCTAGGAGGGCACTGGGCTGCTGCCACCCCCACTACCTGAGGCCAGATCGAGGTTCTCCCCACCTTACAGACAGGGCAACTGAGGTTCACAAAGCCAGTGGAGGTTAGGCTTGGGGCTACAGGCATGCCAAGGGCTGCTGGCTCCAGTCCTGGGTGCCCTTCAATACATGACACTGGAAGAGGGAAGGGCACGCCCATGTAACACTGCATGCCAGGGAGCAGGCCCTGTGCCTGGCATTTGACCTGTGTTGCCTTGTTCAGGCCTCATACCATGTCTGGGTATCAACCCATTCTGCAGATAAGAAACTGAGGGTCAAGAGGCTAAGTAACTTGTGAGCTAGGATTAAAACTCAGGCCCGCTTGCCCGCAGGAGGCCCCTGCAGGGCGCTGCTGCCTTCCCGTGTTGCCTGTGGGGCTTTCCTTGGCTGCCCTGAAGCATCCCCTGGGGAGCTTAGAAAAAGGCTCCTCTCTGCACTCTAGCCCCAGAGATCCTGACCCGCCGGCTGGAGTGTGGCCTGGGTATCAGGGATGCTCAGCGCTCTCTAGGACCTTCTGTGGTAGCCTGAGCGAACATCACAGCTCAAAAGGGAGTGTTGTCACCCTCACGGGCCAAGCCGGCCCCCAGCCTCCTGCCCTGACCCTGGCTGGCACACTTAGAAGTTGCTGAGTCTGGCCTGGCTAAGTCTTGGCTTCCTTGGATGTTGTCCCTTCGATCTGGGGTGCCTTCTCAGAGTGAACCCCCAACTTTTCTGGTAAACACACTGGGCTTATGCCACCTCCCCCAGATTCCTGACCACCCGGCCTGACGTTGGATGCCTAGTTCCAGAAACCTGTGTCCCCACCGGCCCAATGCTCTTACCACCACCTGTCGTGACTGGGCACGTGAGCTCATTCTTTCGTGTGCTTGGATGCTTGTGGCAGGAGGGACCTCGTCTGTGACATCTGTCATGGCGTTACTGGGGCTAGCACTGTGCTTGGCCCCTGGAAGGCACATGTGTGGAGCAAATGAATGAGTAGGGAGGGGGCCCACTATCTGGGTGCAGATGTCACATCTGTCTTGAGGTTGATAAATCAAGACCCCGAGTGACTAAGCCAGCCCTGGGAAGCCCTCGGCCCAATGGGCTGCACAGGAAAACGCCTGGAAAAAAGCCCTTCTGAGAGCCTGGGGCCCTGCCCGGATGCGGAGGGGCTGGCAGACCCCAGACTAGCGCCCAGCTCTGCCTGGGTTGGGCCTTGGGGACCTGGAAGGCCTTGCCCACCCTAGACCCTAAAATTGTCCCTAGGTGGGTCCCCTGAGGGGTAGGATGAGTGGGTCTAATGCACACATCCCTTGGCGCGGTTGAAACTACCCACTGGAACATTTCACGCTTTGCTCTAAGTTGCATCCCTACAGCTGTGGCAGGGAGGCTGCCCCAATGTGTCCTGTGACTGAGCCACTTAAACCTCCATTTGGAGTGGGCAGCCCAGGCCCCAGGTGGGCAGCCGCGTGCCAGCGATCAGTCTCCAAGCTCACCTGAGCAAGGCTTCGGGCAGGTGGGCTCAGTCTCGGAGGCCAGGCCGAAGCGAGCTCCCCTCCGCCTCCTCAGGCTCCCCGGTGCTGGGCTGGTGGGCCCCAGAGGCGCACCTCTAACCCTTGGCCCGTGCATTGGAACCACTGTGAGCTTTTCAAATCCCCAGTGCCCAGGTCCCTGCCAACTAAGCCACAGTCTCGGGGGTGGGATCTGGCCTTAGGTGTCTTCCCAGAATAGGCTTTGCCCCCCGAGTCATTGAAATGCCTGCCCAAGCTTCTGGCTCTTTCCCCTTAGTGGTTCCGTTTGTGGTCAGCAAAGCCAAGTAGTATCTACACAGTTTAGTGACACATAGGGACACCGGGATGGAGTTTTTGAGATGGGGATGGCCCCAGGAGAGTCAGGGTGTCTGGGTACACCCCCGATAAAGCTGAAGGCTGTGAGTAAGCAGAATGGAGGAGGGATCCTAAGCGGGGTGGCCGAGGTGGGCCTGGGGAGGTCATGACAGAGCTGGATGGGGATGGAGCCCAGCTGGGAGGTGAGCAGGTTCCAGAAGGGAAGGAGAGGCAGGGCGCACGCTAGGCAGGTGCAAAGGGGCCGCCAAAGGGGTGGGAGCCAGAGGCAGACAGTGAATGCGGGAGAAGCACCAGGAGCGGAGGGGACACCTAGGGGGAGCCGCAAATGCCATGTTACAGAGCTGGAATTTTGGGTTGCAGGTAAAGGATGGCAGAAGTGACTCTGTCCCTCTGCAATAGGGACCTGGAAATGTCCCTTAGAAAAGACCACGATCAGCAGGCTTTTGTCAGTATCCTGTGCAGCAAATGGGGCCAGGGCTGGCCACCCCCTGCCAGCACCCACGGGAGCCATGGGGCTCCCCGAGCAGCTGCTGCTGAGCCCTGGCGCCTCCTTCCTGGCTCTGGACATTTCCAAGCTGTTCCTCCCTCCCTGGCTGTCTTTCAGTGATCCCAGCCAGGACCCAAGATAAACCAGCCACCAAACACGTGTCCCCAGGGCCACAGCACCTGGCCAGCCTGGGCCACACTCTCAGGCTTTTGTTCCTGGGACCCTGCACCTGGCCGAGGCTCCTCAAAGTCGGGGGCCCCTCCAGGCTGTGCTGAAAGGCTCCTCATGAATTGTGCACGAGGTAATTTACAGAGTGAGTAACTCCATGTCAGTAGAGATAAGGTCCTTGAGTACCACGCCTAGCGTCTAACGATATTTAGTGATGTGATGGATTATTTTTGCGAGGGGAATTTGAAGTCCTGGGCATCCGTAAGTAAGTAAATAAATAAAGGCAAAAACTCTCACCAAGCCTCAGCATACACTGGTGCGTTTTCACCAAGATTGCCAACCTGTGCTTGGGCTCTTTGTGCTATTTTACAAAGCAATCAAGTTCCCAGAATGTTGCACGACCATCACCACCATACATTTCCAGAACTTTTTCATTGTCCCAAACAGAAACTCCGTCCCCATTAAATAATAACTCTTCATTCCCCCACCCCCAGCCCCTGGCAACTACCATTCTACTCTGTCTCTGTGAATTTGACTATTTTCAGTACCTCATATAAGCAGAATCTTACAGTTTTTGTCCTTTTGTGACTGGCTTATTTCGTTTAATATAATGTTTTCAAGGTTCATCCATGTCGTAGCATGTCAGGATTTATTTCCTTTATAAGGCTGATTAATAGTCCATTGTATGGATATACCTCAGTTTGTGTATCCGTTCTTCTGTTGATGCACATTTTGTTTTCATCTTTTACCTAGTGTGAAGCATGTTGCTATGAAGGTGGGTGTACAGGTATCTGTTCGAGTCCCTGCCTTTCAATGTTTTGGGTGTATACCCAGAAGTGGAACTGATGGATCTTGTAATTTTATGTGAAACTTTTTGAGGAACTGACATGGTGGCCACATCATTTTACATGCCCACCGATATTACATGAGAATCTTTAGTTGTAAAATCTTTAGTTGGTCCTTTTTTTTTTTTAACAGTGCCTGATCTTCTCTATTCCTCTAAATGTAGTAATTATACTTCTTTAAAAATCTCCATTTCTTTGTAATAACAACTCATTTTATTTAGGGGTTTTATTTGTTGAGTTTGGTGCCTCTTTCGTAGTGGGTTTTCCTCAACTATTTGGACCGTCTTCATTAAGTGGTCCTCTTGGAACCTGCGATCTCCTGTTGGCACATCTGTACATAGTGTGTCTATTTTCCTCCAGGATTGTGGGTGAGAGGCAGGCGTGTGCTGCCAGGTGGGGTGGGGTGGGCTGGTGCAGGCATTTAGCACCCTGTATCCCAAAAGAGCCCTAAACGTAACTTGAGGCTCTATTCTGTCCTTGAACCTGTCCCTGCTGAACTGGAAGCACCCACCATTTCCAGAATTTCGGGCTATGATTTCCTGACTCACTCTGATCCCAATGGTTTCACAATTTCCAGCCCATTGAAAGCATCTATTACTGAGGAACGAATCACTCTAAAATTCAGTGGCTTAAAACAACCATTTTATTATTATCTCTCATGGCTCTGGGAGCTGACTGGGCTCAGCTGGGCAGTTCTTGTTCAGAGGCTCCCACGGGGCTGCAGTCAGCTGGGGCTGTACTCATCCAGGGCATCAGATGGAACCCTGCCTGCATCGTCCCAGTGTAGCTTGGGCTTCCTGATGGTGTTGAGTTCGGGTGTCAGGAAGAAGCTTGCCCAGAGGACCAGGCAGAAATGGAATCAGCCCTTATGACCCAGCTAGTCATATGGCATCACTTCAGCTACAGTGACAGACCCAGCAAGGTTCCAGGAGAGGAAGCAGAGACCCCCCAACCCCCAACTCTGCATAGGAGGACTGTCAGAGTCTCTTGTAAGAAAAGCACATGGAATGGAAGGTCTTATTGTAGCCACCTTGGAAAATACAATCTACTTTACCCCCGTTTCCCCAGCATTGCCAGGAATTCAGTTATTTTCTTAAACACCTTTTCTGCATTTTTAGAATTTAGGGGCAGGAGCAGGAAGCCAAAGCTTGTACTCATCAGTTACCTTGAGGTGATCTCACTTCAGGACTTACTAATTTTTATTTTTATCCTGCCACCTCATCCTTCTGGGTGCCCGCCTGGCGTGGTGGAGGCCTGCTCTCCTGACCTTGTCCAGCACAGACTAGAAGTGGGGTCCAGCCACAGCGACAGCCCACAGACCCGAGGGTCCGGCTACCAGCTCTGTCGGCCCCCACTGCCTCCCAAGGCTCTCCTTGACCCCCGTCATCTCACGGTTGGGGGCGCTCCGGGAAATCGCATGCGTTGGAGCCACTGCCACTCAGGAGCTGACGTAGAATTGCTGGTGGGAGTGGTTCGGTCCACTTTGAATTTTCTTTCTCTTCTTACAACCTGGGCGTGGATCCCCATGGCTTGTCCTTAGTGGGTCCAGTAAGCGGTGTGAGCACAGCACAGTGGCACGTGGCTGCCCTTGTCTACCCTCCCCTCAGTCCATCCTCTTGCAGAAGGTTGCTGGCGAGCCGCCCCGTCCTCAGACCTGGAGGTGCCTGAGTGGAGGCTGTGCTGGTCAGGCTGTGCGAGAACTGAGGCTCGCGGAGGGCACCGCGGTCCCGCGGGGCTGGGAGCTAGCTGCCCGGGCCTGGACCCGACGGTGGGGGCTCTGGAGCTAAGAGACCTAGGCCCTGCTCAGGTCTGCCCCGGTAAGATGCTTGGACCCAAATGATGCATAGGACCCTGGCCCAGGCCTGTGCTGGGCCGGTGAAAGGGGCAGCCTTCAAAAGTAACAGGAAAATACCTAATCCCACAGTTTCCCTGGTAACGGTTAAAAATCAATCCTGTGTGTTCTCTCACTAACAGGCACCCTGCAGGAGTTTGGTTTTGCACAACTGAAAAAGCTGAATGAACGGAAAAGAGATGTAAGTCTCTGTCTTTCAAAATTGTTTTTTGAGAATCTGCTTTTACAGAGTTCCTGAGTAAACAGC
>CAUYSK010062939.1:0-23172 GCA_963575035.1 Avahi laniger
TCAAGGAGGAAATACAGAGGGAAATCAAGAACTTTTTCAAACTAAATAATAACGGAGAAACAAGCTATCAAAACCTATGGGACACAGCAAAAGCATTCCTGACAGGAAAACTAATAGCAATAAATGTTCATATCCAAAAAACAGAAAAATCAGAAATCGACAACCTAATCAATAGAATCAAGGGCTTGGAAAAGGAAGAGCTAACCAATCTCAATCCAAATAGAAGAAAAGAAATAACTAAGATCAAAGCACAATTAAACGAAATTGAGAACAAGAGAACTATACGGAAGATCAACAAAACCAAAAGCTGATTTTTTGAAAAGATAAACAAAATTGACACCCCACTGGCTAGACTGACTAGAATCCAAAGGGAAAGGTCTCTAATAAATTCAATCAAAAATGAAAAAGGAGAGGTCACAACAGATGCCACGGAAATACAAAACATTATTTTTGATTACTACAAAAACCTTTACGCCCAAAAACTATATAACCAGGCAGTCCTTTCTTAAAATTATACTGTCTGTTCAGGTAGCCTGGTCCACTTCTCCCTTAGTAGCTCTCTTTAGATAACTGTTTTTTTGTTGCTGTTGTTTGTTTGAGGATCTCTTCTAGAATACACAATAATATCTGTTACTTAGCTTTGTAAATTAATATCCAGCCTTTCCTCTGGTTCTTCATAATCCCATGCCTTATTCTCCAGAGGGGGGTAAAAAAAAGGCAATGAATTAACAGCAAAATTAAGAAAAAACAAAATCCACAGAAACAAATAAAAGGGATTTTTTTTAGAGATTCAAAATTATCTGAAATTTTAGACCTACAAATTGTGTGAATGAATATTCCCTATTATAGTACAGTGTGTACACTTGACATAGCACTGTGGTGTCCAGGGAGCATATTTGTCTAGAGAAAATAGCAAAAGCACCAACAGATGTGGACAGCACAATGGTAATAGAGTGCCACTGGCCTTTCAGTACTCTTGAGTGACACCAGTCTTACTGATGTGTCACAGTTCTCTACAAAACATGACTAGAATCATCACAGTGGCTTGGTGAAACACATAAGAGTTGTGACGCATGCTTACAGGGGTCTATGGGCCGCAGAACTGGATGACGAGTACAAGTAGAGACTGAATGTACTTTTTCAGGAGTCTGCCTAAGAGATTTTTTGTGAAGTAGTTAAATGGTCCTGAATGTCCTGAAATAGTAGAAAAAAGGGTCAGAGAAATTCCATTTATTACTCTTTATGCGATTTATCTTTGTCTTTTCTTTCAACTCATTGTGAGATTGCACCAGAAAAATGTGCTACGGGAAGAAGTGTGAATTTAAGAACACAGAGGTGTTAGTTTGTGCATCTGGAAATTGCCATATTCTACATGAGCATGAGGGTTAGAGAAGATAGGACTCCCTCCTACATAATACCCAGAAGCTGATTCAGTTGATGAGCAAGTGACCATTGTCTGTGAATCTCACTCTGGCTGCAATGGGGTGATTGTTCCCAGATAGGGGAGCTCTCTGAACAGGCTAGGGGATTACTTTCTGGGTGGTGGTGAGAACCTCTGAGCAGACGTGCCAACCCTTTAGGGAAGGGACTCATGAGCTTGCTGGATCTGGGCCTACGCAAAGTTTGAGTGAAACTGTATGTCCATACACATCTCTGCCACAGACAGCACACCATCAACATCACCATGATAGGAAGGAGTCTAGCCACAACAGGGGAAGGCCAGGAAATCATCGTTTTTTTTTTTTTTAATTTTTAAAAATGTTTTTATTTGACAAATAAAAATTGAATATACTTATAGCATACAACATGATGTTTTTATATATGTAACATATTCATTACCTCACATATCATTTTTTTGTGTGAAAACAGTTCTATTTTCTTAGCAATTTTCAAGCATGCAATATATTGCTGTTAATCACAGTTACAGTTGCCACGATTATGACCACCTCTTTAAGTAACAGTCTTCCTTTCACGAATGTGATGAACCCACAAAAAGCAATCAGATGCTGAGGAAAACCTAAAGCACAAAAGGAAAATAATATATAAGGCCATTCATGCTAGAGAACAAATCTCAGAAGAAATAGATACTTTAGAGAAGGAGAGATCACACCTACAATCACAAAGTTCTATGTACAAGTATCCTTAAAAAATAGCCCATTTTTGAAAAGATGGGTTAGAAAATAAGAAATAATACTTGAAAATAGCATGTTTGCTACAATTAATTATAATTATTGCTATTATTAAATAGAATAGTCTAGAAATAAAATGGAGATCATTTGTACATCTGTAGGCTAGGGTTACATTTATAAAAATAGAGAACCATGATGGACAGCAGTCCACAGAAATGTTCATGGAACAGTTATGCAGCAATACCCAGGTGGTCACAGTCAGCGGGGGTGTTTTATTCTTGAACAAAACAATTATACATAGAATAAATGTTTGCTGTACCTTGGGAAATACTTTCTAGGTGTGACTCAACCTAGATGTTGTTTTCCTTCCACAAAACTAGGTCAATCTTTACAACTCTGCTCCTGGCACTAGAGCACAAAGATGAAATTGTTCCTTTGTGGTCAAAGGCAGTTGTGACAGGCATAGTTTTATCACAATTGAAGGAGAAAAATATTCCTCTTTAAATTTCCAGATGGGATGAGTTGTGGAGCAGATAATGGAGAGGAAGAAAGTAATAACTTGAGCTTCGGAAATTCAGATCGTGAAGAATCCACACAGAGCACCTGAGATTCTTATAACCACAGACAAATAAATTGAGAAATCTTAGGGAAACATTAGCTTTAAAAAGGAAATGATTTCTAATAAAGACATTGATCTGAGACAAATAAATGCTTCAAAATTTAGAACTAGGAAACAAAAGAGAGAGAGGAACATCAGGTTCAAATAGAACTGTGATGTGTTCCTCTGCAGCACCCTCAAGAAGAGAAACATAAATTCCCAAATGAGGTGAAAAGAATTAATATGAGAATCACACTGTAGTTAGATCTGTGTATTAATTTCAGGCATGGATGGATGATTGTGAATATAGGTATATGTGTGTGTATTCTGATAAATTATATATTGTTCATTGCTTAGTGTTGAAGCAGTCACTCTTAAGTAATGTTTCTGCATAACTGATTCCACATAAGTGGATTTAAAGTTAGTGGAAATATATATGTTTAGAGATACAGAAATTTGGAAAATAGTTTAAATTGATATTTCAAGTAGCTTCTATACACAAAGGTATACAGCAGATCTTTCAGAATGATGTCTGTGGCAGGTAAAATAATATCCCATAAAGATGTCTATGTCCTTATCCCCAAAACCTGAGAATATGTTACTGTAAATGACAAAAGGAACCTTGCACATAAGGTAACAGACCTTAAAATGGGGAAAATATTCTGGATTATCCAGATGGGTCCAATGAAATGATTCAGGCCTTTCCAAGTGGAAGAGGGAGACAGAAAAGTAGAAGAGGAAGCAGAGAGGTGTGACAGATGAAGAGACAGGAGAGATTTAAAGTGTGAAAGGGGCTCAACCTGCTGCTACTAGCTTTGAAGTTGAGGGAAAGCACCATGAGCCGGAAGTGAGGGCAGGATCTGAAAGATGAGAGCAACCCTCGGCTGACAGTGAGCAAGGAAACAGGGACTTAAATTCTACTGTTGCAAGTAACGGAATTCTGCCCACAATTCAAATAAGAAACAGATTCTCCCCTAGAACTCCTAGAAAGTAACTCTACCATGATAGCACCTATATTTTAGCCCAGTGAAAACTGGATTGGGTTTATTAAAAGCAGAATTATAAAAAAATAAATGTGTTATTTTAAGACCTTAAAATTTGTGATAATTTGTTATGACATCAATAGGAAACTAATAGTTTCCAAAGCATTAATCTATGCTAATTATGTGCCTGATTATATGCTTATACTGGGCTTATTATGTAAGCGGTACTAGCAAGGGATTTCTGAATAAATTTAATCTTTACAAAATCCTGTGTTTTAGATGTTATTATTTCCATTTTACAGATGAGAAAACTGAAATCTAGAGAGGAATAGTATGCAAAAATAGGGCTTGAAATCAGATTGTTTTTAACTGCTATGACCTCTATTTATATATTTATGTTTACATGCCTACTGCATCTTCGTAAGTGTATTTTTTAAATCTCTTGGTAACATAATGCCTTATAGAACATGGATCAGCTATTTTATTATCCATCTGAATAAGAATTTATCTTGCAATAAATATTTAAGTAAATGTAAATTTCCTTGCATAAATCCTTTGAATACGTTTGTCTTTAAAAGTCAGTGAACATTTTTACTGAGTTTACGGTTAAACATTTACTATATAAAATTGAAAATTATCTCAGATTCAAAGTAATTTTAGGTAATTTTAGTAATTTAATGTAAATAAAATCTGTGCATTTAATTACATGTAACATAAGACCCCAAATTAAATAAAGTTGACAACCGGTATTAAGCTGTGAATAAAAGTAATTCTGGGTTAAAAAAAAAAGCATAGAAATAACAGAATGAATTAAACAAGCTTCAGATGCCTATATCTGAGGAATAGTTTGCATCTTAAACAAAACGTGACATGTTAATTATCTCATTTTCTAATTCTTCCTATTGTAATAACATCACCTCCATTATGTCCCTTTCCCCTCAAAGAGGACTGCATAATATGATTCATACCAGCAGAATAGTCAGTGTGGAGTGTGCTCTTGAGAAGCAGGGTGGAAGCAAACATTCACTTCTTGGGGAAAGGGGAGACACAACAGTGCAGGAGTGAACTGAGCCCTTCCTTGGGAATAGAGATGACGTCCACATATCGGGAAAGAAGTTAGGAACATGCAGTAAAGAATTATCTAATAAAAAGGAAGACAAGATAAAATAAATGCTAGTCAGATTGATGACAAAGAGTGTGAATGAGAGATTACAATTCAGGTAGAGTGGTCAGGGGAAGCAATAGAATGATGATGAATTAGTCATGCCAAGATCAATGTGGTAAGTCTCATATGTAAAGAAAAGGGAAGTTTAATAATCCCAATGCATAAGTAAAAAATGTGGCTGGAAATGAGTGAATGAGTTAAGTAGGGAGAGTAATAAAATTTGATGTTAGAGGTGATGTAGGCAGAGACCAGAAAATAGGAACTTGTGGACTTGGATTTTATTCTGAGTTTGATGGGTAGTCATCAGAAAGTTTTGTAAATTTCTTTGATTTACGTGACATGATTATATTTGAAGACGCATCTGACATTTTCAGAAGACTGCTCTGGCTACACCATGGAGAGTAAATCATAAGGAATCCAGAGCAGAATTAGAAGATCTTCCCTGCTGTTGTCAGGAGCAATAATGCTGGTTGGGTTAGAAAATGAAGATAGGGCTTGCTAATAGATTACACAGTGAATGTGTAGAAAAGAAATGGACTAAGAATGACTTTTTGGTCTCAACTAATAAACTACATACTGCCATTTGTTTATTTGAAAATTACTGTGGTAACGAACAGACACTTAAAAGATATCTATAATATTGACTTTATAGCAAAACTTCCACTTACAGGGAGAATGTGAATAATCGCTACTGTCTCCACCTATAGTAGAAAGAAATCTAAGCTTTCCCACAGAATTCCTATCTCTACTGTACACACCCTACATAATTCCCTCCCCTTCAGTGTGGGTGAGACCACTGAGGATGATGGGATACCACTTCCATGGCAGGTTGCTAATCAGTTCACTTTGAGAGTAGCCTTGACCCCATCACGTGGGATATTTAAAAGACAGTGAAGTATCATTGAAATGCTTTCTGGCAGGCCTAAAAGAAAGTAAAGGGCCATTTGTGTTGTATACTGACTATGGAGGAGGCCATGTGACTCAGACCTGGGGGAAGCCTCTAGGAACCTCTGGGTTGACCAATGGCCAAAACCCAAAGGAAAATGGGAATCTCAGTCCTACAAACACAAGGAACTGAATTCTGCCAACCAACTGACAGATTAGATGAGGACTCCGAGCTCCAGGTGAGAAAGATCCCCACCTGGCACTTTGATTTCAGTTTTATGAAAAAGACAAAAAGACAACCCAATTCTGCCATTTCTGGACTTTCTGATCTATGGAAACTGTGAAATGATAATTTTGTGTTATTTTAAACTGCTAAATTTGTTACAGCACCAAAAAAAAAAAAAAACTAACATATACTTTGGTACTTAGAAGTGAAGTGTTACTGATACAAACAGATAAAATTGGAAGCAGCTTCGAAATCAGGCAGTGGGTGGAGGATAGAATAATTTTGAATAGCACATTAGAAAAAATCTAAAATCCCTTGAACAGGCTGCTGGTAGAAACTGGGGCTTTAAGGATGCTGCCTGCCAGGGCTCAATATGGAATCTGGAACCTGGAAGAAGAGAGATCCTTCTCATGTAGTGCAGGAAAACTTAGCAAAACCATGCTATGTTGAAAGCAGAATTTTGAAGTGAAGAACTTAGGTAGGAACATTTCCAATCAAAGTGTTAAAGGTGCCACTATATTTTCTTTTGCTACATTTAGTAAAATTGTGAGTAGAGAGGGAAATTGAGGGAGGAGGTGTTCAACAAAGAGAATTTTGAAAATCATCCATTGGCACAGAGAAAAAGTTGGTGTGTCACTATATGACCCTTGGCTGAAACATCAGACATACCAAAGGTTAAAGTATTCAATACTACAAAAGTTCTTTGCAAGAAATTAAGAATATGCTTCACAGATCTTGTCTGTTGTCATTCCCACCCCTCGATGTACAAGTTTTGTATGTCTGCTCCTCGGTGTGGACAGCACCAATGAAAATGACGGAATAACACCCCAATGGTTATGCTACAGAATAATGGAAAGGGGTTTTTATAGATGTAAGTAAGGTCCGTAACCAATTGACTTCAGGTTAATCAAAAGGGATTAACCTTGAGTGGACCTGACATAATAAGGTGAGTTCCTTAAAAGAAGGTAAAACATCTCCTGCTTTCCTGGACACAAAAAGCCATGTCATAAACTGCCTATGGAAGAAACACATGGCTGGGACTCAGTGGTGGCCTCTGGAAGTGAAGAGCAATCTCATGCCGATAGCTGACAAGAAAGCAGAAATTTCTTTCCTACAGCTACAAGGAAGTAGAATCCAGGGGTTGGTGGGAGACTGGAAAAGGACCCTGAGTGAGCTCCTTTGGCCTTAGCTGGCACTTTGCTTTCAGTTTGGTGACACCCTGAGCAGTGAATCTAGCTATGTTATGCTTGGACTTCAGACCTAACAGATACCATGAGATAATGCACTAGTGCTGTTTTATGCAAAAAGTTTACAGTCATCTGTTACACAGAACTGAAAACTAATACACCACCAATGGATGTTTGAAAGGGAATTAAAAATTTCCCAGATTTCCATATTGTGAGCCATTGACCCACACTGGGCCATCACTGCACCACACCCTGAATTATAGTGATTGCTGAAGGCCAATCACTCACCCAGGGCACCTGGAGTCTTTTACTTGAGTTTCTTGGGTTTCTTGTATTGAAATAGATGTCTCTTTTCTATCTGAAAAAAACATATCATCTTGGAGTTTCCTATGGCCGCATTTCCTGCAGGATGAACAAAACTATCACAGAAAAAGAACAAAGGGAGTCTGTAACCAAAGAGAGGCATAAATAAATGACCATAACAACTATGAAGGCTGATGGTGTCTGGGTTGCTATTCAAACTCTGCATTGCCCCACAGGGAAAATGTGAGCATCCCTGGATCATAAGTTTCCAGGAAAGTTACCCTGACATATACCCATTAAATTCACTTCTTATCATTGTTTTTGATCAAATTGGGCCTCTAATACTTGAAACCAAAAGTGCCCTGGCTAATATAATTCAAACTCAATATTATAAATTGTCTATTGATGAGTATGACAAAAGCCTACGCAAAAAACAGTCCAAACGTTTACTAATTTTCAAATTCCTTGCATTTATTCATCTTGGCAGATATTCAAAACTTCTTCTTCGGTGAGAATTAAATCTCTCAATCTCCCTCTCTTTTATACCTGTGTTTTTCTTTTCTCCCTTGAAAATCTCCCTATATCATTAAACAGCTTTTTATTTGCTCCCTTTCTTCTGTTTCTAGGGAAGATTCCAGTGTTCTAGGGAATGCTGTCTATTTTCAGACTAATCACATCTTCTTTATCCATTAGAATAAATGACTTCTCTTGCCTGTGGGGCCGTTAGCCTCATTCATTTCCTGTATTTCATCAGTTCTCAAGCTTTCTCATTCTATTAGCATTTCCTTTCTGTCCCAGAATATTCTCAGATCTGCCTTATGCCTTGTATCAATTCTTTTAAGCCACATCTGTCTCTCTTTCCTTTATTGCCAAGTCACTTCTATCAAATTATATTCAGGTTCTACTTATTTCTTCAATATATAGTCCTCTGTGTATCGATTAGAGTCCGGACAAGCAACCAACCTATTCAGTTATTGGAAAGAGAGAATTTGATATTAAAAAAAAAAAACTTACCTTGAAGTATAAATATGTTACTAAAAGGTAAACAGGAAGCTAATGTAGCATGGTGATAGGAGCTGTAGGAAGCAAATATCACCCCTAAGGCTGAGGGAACCAAGGGAAGGCAGATGTTGGAATTATTAAACTTTAAAAGCTTTGAAACCTACACAGATCTCTGCAAGGAATAAAGCAAGAGCCCTGAGAAGGCAGTGGCAGCTGAGCTGGTGATGGTGTATCTGAGCATGGAGGAAGGGCCCCGTGGAAGGCCACACTGCTTAGATTGTTCCTGAGAGGCCATTGCCATGAAGCTAGTATGGCACGTTTTGGAAAAACTGGTAACTGGATTCAGCAGTTGCTACAAAAAGGCATACCTGCTGCAAGTGTGAATAGACTATATTGGAGCGATGCTTAGGTGAATTGCAAGCTAAGACGATGCCCCTAGTGAGCAGAGAGGAAGGAGCAAGTCCCCTTTTCCTCTTCTAGCCATACAGCCTCCTTCCAGGACCCCTTGTGGGTAAATCTTAACGTGTGGTGTTCAGGATCCCAGGTCCACCATCACAAAGCCAATAATAAGGAAGTCTGAGTTTGGTGCAGAGAGACAACAGCTTATGCCTATTGCATTTTGGCTTTGGTGATTACACTTCTAAAATAATACCTTTTTAATTATACTGTTATTATGAATTTATAATATCTACATCCAATAATATTTTATCTGAATTTTTTCATATGTTACTTTCATACTCTTTCATATCTTGAAAGAGTCCATAATTGTCCTCTCTGATAACTGACTCTTGATTTTCCTTGTTTAGATCCAGATATTTTCTTTCTAATTGATTTACCATTATCTCTGATCCCTTTAATGTATAATACATTAAATAAACAATACATATTTATTATTTCAACAAATATTAACATTAACAAGTATTAATTCAAATCTTGTCATGGGCCAGCCACTGTGCTATTTGCCAGATAGAAAATGATCAAGATTAATGTAGTTCTGTCATTGTGGCTTTTATCTGAAAAAATATCATTATACCAATAACTATTCAACTGCTATTTGCAATAAGCACTGAAAAGCTAAAGCACAGAGCAAAATGAGAGATGGCGGACACACACACACAAATACACATATCCATACATACATATTTCTATGTGTGTGCATATAAATGTATGCATATATAAATATATATTTACATATAGACATTTATTTATATATGGCAGGACAGCGTTCATACATACGTACACATATCTCTGTATGTGCATGCTGTAACAAAATTACTTGACATATTTGATCAGGCAGGGCTTTCCTGAAACAATTTTATTTTTAACTGGAGGAAAAGTTAACTCTATAAAATAGTACATAAAAATTATGAAGAGTTTCCAGGAAATGGGTAAAACAATGAGAAGGGCATGAAGTAGGAAGGAGCTGATTTTGTTAGAGGAATAAAAGGAAAGAAAGTTAACAAAGGTGATGAGTGTATATAAGTGATAACTTATCATCTTTATATTGTCTCAACAGTATAATATAGTATAATGTCTCTAAAGTACAGTACACACACACTTACAAGCATATATATGTATACATATACAGTCTTCCCTCTGTATGGTTCCAGAAAACCCCATACATACCAAATCCACAGATGCTCAAGTTTCTTATATAAAGTGATGCAATACTTCATATGAGCTACATATATCTTCCTGTATACTTTAAATCATCTCTAGATTACCTATGATATCTAATACAATGTAAATGCTATTTAAATAGCTGTTAAACTATATTGTTTAGGGAATTATGATGATAAGAAAAAAAAGTCCCTATATCTTCAGTACAGATGAAACTATACATTTTTTCTGAATATTTTCAATCTGCACTTGATTGAATTCATGGATGCAGAACCCACAAACAGGGAGGGCTGACTGTATGTATTATATATAGTTTTAGTCATCATGTACTTAAGAGCTGTGTTTTATTTTGATAACATTTTTTTCTTGTTTGGAGAGGTGGGCAATTTACTTGAATACATTTTCCAATATTTAGACTAAGATTTTATTGTTTTTCCAGTTGCCTGCATCCACCTGATTCTTTGGGAGCATAGATCTAGGAGTTTTTGTTTGTTGTTGTTTTTCAGTTTTCTACCTTTTCTTGACATTTTTCATTCCTTTCTTTGTTTGATGATCCTTGATATTCTGTTATATAATATCATTACAAGAAGGCAGAGAAATGCTTGTGTATGGTCAGCAGATTAAATCTATAAAATTTATTTTGGCAACCTATGTGTTTATCCCCAATCATGCCTATATTCTAACATTTTTCAGGTTTCTATTACACTCCAATTTAGAAATAATCTTACAAGTGACTTTTTCATACAGGAGAAAACAACATGTGAAGCATTTCTCAATGTGTTGTAAAGAATTTAACCTTGCCCCAAGAGAGGTGTGGCCTTTTCCCTTGGCTCCTGGGAAGTAATCTCTAAACCCTTGGACTGTCCTGTATGATAAAAATGTTTTTATTCTTGGCCATGCCAGATAATCTAACAGTATAATTTATGATGGGAGACTTTGAATGACCAGGTATTACTTGATAACTTCAGAGGGGCTGGGGACTTAAGTAATTCACGTGGGCAATCAACTGTGTCTATGTGACAGAGCACGGTAAAAAGGCTTGAGAGAGCTTCCTTGGTCAACAATGCTCTACGCACCTTGTCATATATCATGGCTATGAGAAGTTTCCTTGATTCCATGAAAAAGCAAAACTTGATGTTCTATGATAAGAATTCTCTTGGATTCTTCCCCATGCACCTCATCTTTAGGCTAATTTTGATGTGTTTTCACTGCAACAAATTATAATTGCGAATACAGCAATTTTCAATTAAATTCTCTGACTACTTCTAGAAAATTACCAAAACTGAGGTGGAATTGGCCATTTCCAAACTTGCTGTAGTGACAGGAGAGGGTGGTCTTGGTGACTGTTCCCTAACTCATGTGCAGAATATGAAAAAATATTGCAAATACTGTTAACACAGAGAAAGGCCATTTAATTTAATATGATCATATTTTAAGGTGGCGATCTTTTAGTCTGGATGATTTCAAAGAAGTTAAAGAGGATGATGTGATCTACATCTTATTGATGTAATTTCAAATATTATCTTTGTTTAAGAATTAAAATATAACTCTAAAAGAAACAATTATTACTAGTGTTAGATACTCCATAAATTTTCCAAATGATTCAGAATTCTAATATTGCTAATCAAAGGTACAAAATCAAAGATGGAAAAATGAGGATATTAGTTTAGGCACTGCACAGAAAATCAAGGTGTGTGAATTTCACACCTACCTCTTCTACAAATGATCTAACAAAACTAACAAGGCCTTCTGCAAAGCACTTAAACTTTCTTTTTTCCTCTCCTATTATAATTTTTGAGGGGTGAGCGTACAACAATATCAGGAATGAGGAAACTATTTTCTACAGGGGCATTTTATTTCAACACCTTCATCTCTAAGAATTTGTCTTTTTAAACCACATTAAATTATGCAGAGAAACATTAAATAGAAAGGAAGATTATTATAAAATTCTGGAAAGTGAGAATTGTATATATAATACATGAAATAACTCAAAAGCACTTAAGAATGGTTGATTTGTTGTTCATGTAGAAATATTCACTGTATATATTAGTATTTCCTTTTTCTGAGTCAGAAAATCTTTTGTATTACCTACAAACACTTGTGCAAAATTTCATCCAGATTATATATGGGTAATAAATCACTACTATGTTCTTCCCTTAGTGTTTAGTCCATTACTAATTGGAAATATTTATTATATGTTTTTCTTGTAACGGAATAGGGTTCAGTTCCATTTCAACATATTATAGACTGCTCCCTATCAGCCCTTAGAAATCAAAGACTTGGCCGGGCGTGGTGGTTCACGTCTATAATCCTAGCACTCTGGGATGCCGAGGCGGCTGGATCGCTCAAGGTCAGGAGTTTGAGACCAGCCTGAGCAAGAGAGAGACCCAGTCTCTACTAAAAATAGAAAGAAATTAGCTGGACAACTAAAAACAATATATATAGAGAAAAAATTAGCCAGGCATGGTGGCGCATGCTTGTAGTCTCAGCTATTCGGGAGGCTGAGGCAGGAGGATCGCTTGAGCCCAGGAGTTTGAGGTTGCTGTGAGCTAGCCTGATGCCATGGCACTCTAGCCAGAGCAACAGAGTCAGACTCTGTCTCAAAAAAAAGGAAAAAAAGAAATCAAAGACTTGTCTTCATCAGTATTGTTCATCAGAATAAAGAGAAATTAGATAATTCAATTAACAATGACTACTGAATTTTAGTTCTATGAATGGGGATTGTTCTTAAACAAAATTCCTTATTCAGCTCATTAACAAAGCCACATCCTGAGGCTAATTACAGCTTATACAGTTGGACCCAACAGTGCTCCTGTCAAAACTCTGAGTCAGCATGAGAAAGGCCAATCTAACTACTGGTTTCCCTATTAGTTTATAACATGCATTATAATGACCAAGTACTTGTGCCTAAGTTTCAATTAATAAGCCTCAGTCCACAAAAGGTGGTGTTCTTATTCTGAATTAAGATTCCAGTAGACTGTCCTGCTCCATTCTTTTTCCAGATCTAGTTTCCTATCTTGCTTTTTCTAATTTATTTTCTGAAAATCAAAGTGCATCGCCAAATACTAACCTACAAGTATTTGTATGAAGACAAACTAAATGACAAAATACAGCTTTCCTGCATTTATAATTACATCTATTCATGTTCTACTTTCTTAATAGGACACCATTATTTTGTTTCAGATACCTTGAAGTTGAACGTTTTTATTAATTATGACTATAAAACTTTGGGTCCTCTATTATATTGTACTCTGCTCCCCATATGTAACCTACAATTGCCTCCTAAAATCTAGATGGTTTCCCTAGAATTTTGTCTCAGGTCAGGTTGTCACAACACTGACCTTAGGACACCATTAACCACCCACTCCACATATAAGTTAACTGCCATATATAACTGATACCTACTGAATTATGGCTATACTTCATTAAAGGTGTGAGTCAGTCTGTAAATCATAATTGTAAAATAAAATTTAATGTAATACCCTTTCGGTGCTCAATAAAATCTATGAATATATTATAGCATAATATTACTTTAGAAAGTTTCTTTAATTTTACTCTCAGCAGTGCTGATCAGGGTGAAATCTCAATTCTCCAAGAAATAACTGAAAATTCAGTTTAAGACATTGAATTTAGCTAGATCAAAACCAATAAAAGTTATAATACTTATACTGAACATAGGGAAAATCAATCAGAAAATATAAGATACTCATATAGAGATATATGAATCTCTGGAATATCAAAGGAAAGCTAGATGATGAATTAGTTTGATTAAGGTAACAGGAGAAAATTTGAGTAGGAGGATACCAATGAAAATGATATATAAGCTGCTATCATTTTTCACTGGGAAACACATTTCAAGAACATTAATGCTGAATGAAATACAAACAAAATGCTCTTAATCAGATGTAGATTCTCTGTCATTTGTGATGAAAGTGTCCCTTGGCATATATTTAAAGACAAACGTCTAAAAGTATAAAAGTAAGATTATATAGTGAATGGGATTTTCTTTCCAGAAAGGCAATAAATAATTCTAAACTTTACTGCTATATTTGCCTTTTCCAGTCTTAAGCACATTCGGCAGGCAGGGAATAAAATTTATGACATGTGGAAGCAGAGGCAGTTCTCCACCTTTAAATCCTCATAGTGCTTTACATATCTAGAGTAACATGGGGAAAGATAAACTTCTTCTCCCCACGGGACCAGATATAGCTTGCTATCTTTCGGTACTTGTATGACCAGAACCACAAAGAGAGGATTCCTGTGTTGTTGTTATATCATGGCTCCTGTGAAAGTGATTACCAGCTGATGTTGGTAACTAGTAGTAGAAGATTCATGGGGACTACAGCTGTATAAGCACATTGGAAACAAAGCTAAGATAATATTTAAGGCCATTTTTGGTAGGGCCGGTACATAATCAGCTTGTCAAGACTCCTCCTCCTTAAACTCCATCTTGTAAAACTTCCTCCCATCTCAATAGAGGTCATTTACCCTTCTGTAGGTAACTACACAATGGAACTATCACAAAACAGCTAAAAATTAACTTTTGACAACTGAGGAATGGAAGCCCAAATCAGACAGAAAAATAACATTTAAAGGGCATTGATGAAAATATATATGCACCTGCGAAGTTGTGTAAACTATTTCAAAATTAAATATATTAAAATTAAGAATCATGAAATGAGATGCAGAAGATGTACAATATGCATTTTAGAACTAAAAAGAAAAAATCTAATCATGACATAGTTGGTCAGAAAATAAATAACAAATTGAATAAATGTAGGGAGAAGTATTTCTTAATGTAACAGCAAAGCCATAGATTTTGAGTAAAGCCATTTTGTCATATAAATATTGAAAGTAAGCAAGATTTTCAATATCCTGTGAGAATACAAATTTTTCCTTAAAAGATAGGGGAAATTACAATTGAATTTGATGTATTTTTGTGATGTTTAATGTTTAACATTTTTCGGAATGTTTTCATCCATGCGCACCATGATAAAAATGGGAAATTTGGAGCTGCTACAACCTGATACAGTAATCAAAAGCAGAGAAAGAACAAATTGTTGGTTTGATTCTACACTTGTATTGATCACATAATAACATCAAATTTATTTTAAAGATGTCTTACAAAATGCAACTCTGGATCATGAAATAAATGAAAACCAAAATAAAACTGCAAAAACCAAGACACAGGCCGGGCGCGGTGGCTCACGCCTGTAATCCTAGCACTCTAGGAGGCCAAGGCAGGAGGATTGTTTGAGCTCTGGAGCTCGAGACCAGTCTGAGCAAGAGCAAGACCCCGTCTCTACTAAAAAAAATAGAGAGAAATTATCTGGACAACTAAAAATATATAGAAAAAAAAATTAGCATGGTGACGCATGCCTGTAGTCCCAGCTACTCGGGAGGCTGAGGCAGTAGGATTCCTTGAGCCCAGGAGTTTGAGGTTGCTGTGAGCTAGGTTGACGCCATGGCACTCACTCTAGCCAGGGCAACAGAGTGTGACTCTGTCTCAAAAAAAACCAAAAAAACCAAGACACAAAGGGAGTGAAAACGGAACAAAAAGAAAAAAAGGAAGAACTCAGAATGGAGTAAATGACTTCCAAAATATCTGCTTTAATATCATGCATATTTAATTCTATAAAAGGCTCTTTACACATAGAGGGCTAGACTCATTTCCAAAACATTTATTCACCTACTACTGCAAACTAAGAGGGAAACAAAGATTATTAGAAGTTATTTAGACAAAAAATAATAATAGTATAAGAAAGCAATGCAAGAGGTAATAGTGTAAACACAATATCAGAAAGTAGACCCAGAGTTATGATAATGAAAAATCAGGCCAGGTGCAATGGTTCATGCCTGTAATCCTACCATTTTGGGAGGCTGAGATGGGAGAATCACTTGAGGCCAAGAGTTCAAGACCAACCTGGGCAAAAGAATGAGATCTCAACTCTATGGATTTTTGTTTTTTTTTTTTTTAAATTAGCAGGGCATGGGAGTACACACTTGTAGCCCTAGCTACTCAGGAGGCTAAGGCAGGAGGATCACTTTAGCCCAGGAGTTTGAGGTTGCTGTGAGGTATGACAGCACTATTGTACTCCAGCCTGAGCAAGATCCTGTCTCAAAAGAAAAAGAAATATTCTTTCTCATAAGTATATCAACGATTACATTCTGTTTCATAATTCCTCCTTTATTAGATGTATATATGTGTACATATTTAATTTTTAATATGCTTAGCTCCCTGTCTGTATTTTTACTACTTTTTTGAACTTTGTATTCAAAATGGTAAATAAGTATACCTCTGTACCCAAATCTTGTTTTTCAATAAAAAGGAACTAGATTCCATGTGAAAAAAAATGAGCAATTTTAGAGCTAAGATAGGAAACATACAAGATGATCCTAGACTATCCTGCAATGCCAGAAAAGAAGGGAGTGTAGAAAAAACAAAATCATAGAGGCATGTAAAAGCGGCAAAAGAGCTAACCTGGAGCAATTCCCAATGACCGAACCTGGAATAATTTGAGAAACAAAATAACATAGTATTAAATTATAATCCAATGTATGAAATAAGTATTCGTGAGTTCATACGGATATAAATAACAGTTTAAAATAAACAAATGGCGCAGAATAAAAAACAAATTCTAGTGCAGAAGAATTCTACTCCACAGAGGTGGAGCATAACTCTGAAGTCCTTAAGTGTAGCTGCTCATAGTGACTTCCTAGCAAGGAGTGCACTGTATAAAAGGGGAAGAGGAGAGAAACCAACTTGATGATGAAGAAACCTGGCAAATGCTACCACAGTGGGGTGGTCAAGGTTAACATCAACAGTGATAAAGCATGTCAATAGCACACGCCTTGATATGATGTCAGGAGAAGGGCACTTTACCTCTGTGGACTTCCTCCCCAAAACTCATGATCACAGTCCTGTCATGAGAAAAACAGATAAATTCCAATTGAGAGCATCTAGATCAGCACTCTTGAAAACTGTCAAGATCATTAAAAGCAAGACAAATTTGAGAAATTATCACAACAAAGAGGAGCCTAAGACACATGATTACTAAATGCAATGTGGCAACTTAGATGGGATTCTGAAACAGAGGAAGACATTAGGGAAAAAAATGAGGAAATATAAATGAAGTGCTGACTTTAGTTAAAATAATATATCAATATCAATTCATCAGTTGTGAAAAATAAACCGTGACAATATTAACAATAGAAAAAATTTGGTATGGCAAATACAGGAACTCTAAAATTTGTGAAACATTTTTGTAAACCTAAAACTATTTTTCAAAAAGTCTATTAGAGGCTGGGCGTAGTGACTCACACCTGTAATCCTAGCACTCTGGGAGGCCAAGGCGGGCAGATCGTTTGAGCTCAGGAGTTTGAGACCAGTCTGAGCAAGAGCGAAATCGCATCTCTACTAAAAAAGTAGAAAGAAATGAGCTGGACAACTAAAAATATATATAAAAAATTAGTCAGGCATGGTGGCACATCCCTGTAGTCCCAGCTAGTCGGGAGGCTGAGGAAGAAGGATTACTTAAGCCCGGAAGTTCGAGGTTACTGTGAGCTAGGCTGACTCCACGGCACTCTAGCCCAGGCAACAGAGCAAGACTCTGTCTCCAAAAAAAAAAAAAAAGTTCATTAGATGTTTAAATAATACACAATATAAAATATAAAATAAAATGATTGAACTCAATGAAATAAATTCATTTATATTCCATTAGATAAAGTGCAAGAGCTACGTTCTTTCAAATATCTGCAGTGTTTTTATGATATAATACACACAATGAGAGTTAGAGAGATGCTTTGAAGAAACAGTATCAGAATTAGAATGACAATTACACCAGATAAGTCTTATGGCTTGTATGCCACAGAACATCAGTTCAAGATATCTTAAGCAAAAAGTTGAACTAATTGGATGGTATAGTCAATCCACAGAGAGTACAGGAACAGAGCTGACCTTAGGAATTATAAAACTCATTGATTCGAGTACCATCTGCACTCAAAATCTCTCATCTCAGTTGTTTTCAAGATACAGACTTTATTATTTTAATCATTCTATGATTGTTGGTATTTTCATGCACACAATTGCACAGTTTCAACCAAAGAACTAAAAAGAACTTTGTCTGCCACCCTCAGTTGAAAGATCTTAGGCAAGAACTCTGGTTGGCAAGCCTTGGGTCCACTCACTGTGTCCACGGTGGTGAACATGTGTTTACATGTCAAACTGTGGCTGCAGCCAGGGAAGTTGAGTGATGAAAGAAAAGGCAGCTTCTATTCAAACAACAGGATGGTAGTGGAGGGAGAAGGCTGCGAAGGGATAGTTTTCCAAAGGAATCAAGTGGTGGCACAGCTGAGTCTCTATAGCTGAGGAAAAATTTTTTAACCAGATAGTCGGGGATGGGTATATACATACATAATGAGTGCGATGTGCACCGTCTGGGGAATGGACACACTTGAAGCTCTGACTCGGGGTGGGGGGACAGGGGGGAGGGCAACATATATAACCTAAACATTTGTACCCCCATAATATGCAGAAATAAAAAAAAGAAAATATTTGTAAGTTATTGCATGTATCCTTTTCTCCAGATACCAGGAAGATCAGAATAAAATTTGAAAATTACATTTAGCTTCCTTATATTTTTTGTACTTATGTTTTCTATTTAAAATATCTCATTTGGTTTATAATTGCTTATTAGCCAGAGTCTTCTTGGTCTTTATACATTTGGATTCGTCTCTCAGACTTTCTTTTTTTAAACTTGATTTTACATGTGTTTATGTCATTATTTTTTCTTTTTTAGTAAGTCATATCAACTACTTCTTAGAATTAGGAAATACATCAGTTTGGAATCGCCAAGAAGCAGATGCAAAGATACCCTAATAAGTTGTTCAGGGGAGGATACAGGAGTTGGCAAAAAAAGCTTCGCACTGCAAGGTGGGCCTGGCCTGCGATAGCACAGCACTGTGCAGTCTACCTCAGCACAGTTCTAAGAAAGCTTCTGTCAAGACAGTAGGGAGTGTACAGCCAATGTTGCCTATTTGTGCAGGTTAGCTACAGGCATGGAGCAGCTCTAGCACCCCGAACATTTCCAGTCTCAACTGGGAATAATCTGGGAAAGTTGGGCCTCAGCAAAAATGGGGTGCTTGATCCCCAGGGGCAGCAGCTGGAGCTGTCAGCCAACCACACCTCATCCCACATGAGATCTGAGTGGCACATTTTTATAGCTGCCCTTGGGAGGAACAAAAATTATAAACAAATAAAATACAGACTTCTCTAAATTCAACAATAATGTTATTTTTTTTTCAAGAGTAGAATTTCAATTTAATTGTCATGATTCCAAAAAACACATCAACTTGTTTCAATTTAAGTAAATAGGTAGTAACTATTGATTTCGCTTTTATTTTTTCCCAATTAAAACAATTCCTATCCATATTTCTTAAAAGGCACTTTGCCCTAGTCCAGCCCATACTGCGGGAGCCACAGGGGTCCAGGTGATTTGTGTGACTCCAGAGCCAGGTCATTCCGGGCGGACTGCCTCTCGGAGAGAGGGTCGAGAGGACCAGAGTGCAGACTTTCCTCCACCTAGACTCTTTTTTTTCACCTTCTCCTCCGCCCCACCTCCACTCCCACCTCAAAAAGCTGCCAAGAGAGACAATTGAGCCACCACACGGAGGCTTCCACAGGAAACAGGGCTCCGACCTTTCCTTTTGGGGTCCCGCAGCAGCCTGAGGGTTGCTCGGTCTGTGAGCTCCCTGCCTACCGGCCATCCTTGCTGCTGCTTGCCCAGCGACTCCAGCAGAGCAGGACACACCCCGAAGCGGAGGAACATGGAACCAGCTTGGACACCCAGTGGGTGATTTGGGATCAGCATCCTTCTCCTTGGCATGGGGTCAGGGACTGATCTCTGGGGACAGGCCCGCAGACCAGATCCCATACACTAGGTCTTGATCACATTACCTGGGGCACAGAGGGAATATTTGAGAATTAGTCTCCTGGGGTGCCTGTAGGGCAGATCAGGGGCGAGAGTGCAGTGTGGGTCCTAGCTATAGCGTGCTTGCGGGGCATCCCTGCACCCATGGGAGGGACGTGCTCCTAGCTCAGGCCAGGATTCTGGGCAGGGAACCTCCCGGCCTGCATCACAGTCCTGGGGGAGCTCAGCTGCCTTCAGGTTCTGTCTGCTGGAGGAGGCCCAAGAGAAACCTCGGGATAGGGGAGGGTGGAAAATAACAATGATATTATTAAGAGTCAGCGAGAAAAGGGCAAAGATACATACCAAACAATCGTTGTCTGGGGGAAGGCTGAGAACCAGGCAGAGGGATGAGCAGAGGCAGAGGAAGCTGCGTTCATAGTAGCAGAGCTGGGCTCTCAATGGGGCTGGGCTCCAACCTTCCCTACAGGGTGGCGAGTGATCTAAGCTTGGGTGTCAGCTGTGTAGCAGGGTTTCCAGCACACGGAAGCTTCAAAGAATGCAAAGATTAGGAGTGGCCCTTCCTGCTCAGGTTTACGAGTAGCACCTAGACAGCCAATCACTGAGATTCCCTGGGTTGTTCACCAGGCCACCCTCTTTTCTTTTCTCAGGCGTGTGATCCTTTCCAATTTTTAAACCACAGGATGAAGACAAATAGAAGGAAGTAACATTACTCTCACAATAGAAAATTTCAATCCACAGCTTGATAGGAAGCAAGCTACTGGGAGCTGCTAAGTGAGCTCTGAGGACCGAACAGAGATGTTATAATAAAATACTCCACAGTTCACATTCATGGCTGATAATGTCCTCCCAGGGAACAGACCGTCCATTTTCAACATCCTTTTAACAAGCAGCAGGTTAGGTGGTTTTTCAATGTGAGCTTCTTAATAACTGGGTTATGATATGCCTATAGGGTTGAGGAGTGGGAGGAAGGGGGCAGCAATGAGAGACTAGACAAGTGCCAGTGAGGAGGACCGAGTGCCACTGTGCTGTTGGGTGCTGGGCTCACACAGCAAAGAATGCCAGGGCTGGCCCCGCGTGCCTTGCAGGTGCGTTCTTAACATTGTAATAAAAAAAAAAAAATAACATTCTGATTTTCATTCCAGTTCCTCAAATCATCTTTTTATGGCCCTGTGTTTTTCAAAAAGGAGGGCAGAATCAGGAAAGTAGTGGTGGGGGTGGTTTATTTCTTTCTGTACCTGAAGACAGGATGATACATCAGAGGCATTTCAGAAGAAGCAAATATATATATATACACACACACACACACACACACACACACACAGTACAAACAGCAGGTGGTATCATATGTGTAAAATTAACTTTGTCCAAATAAATCTTTTCTGTACAATACCCAGCTGTGTGGAAAAGTAGAAACCTATGAGAGTCTCCCCATGATGATATTTAAAAGAAAGATGCTATTGGTGGTGCCTGAGGTAAAGCAATAAGTTTATGGCTGAGTGTTAGGGAACTTTTCCTTTATTTTTTCTCCTTTATTTATGCCACAGCATATGGTGTGATTTCTTTTCTCTTTATTATTAAAATTCAATGGTGGTAGTTACAGTATAATCAGAATCAATGATAGGCAATTTCCTCCCTTCTCTGCCTTCCTTGTTATCATTTCTTAGAATGGAATAACAGCAGAAATGTCTTTAGAAAATAAAACATTAAAACGAATTACTAAACTGGGAGGAACATTAAAGATTATATATACAAACACTCTGTGTAATATTCACAGAGGGGCTTTGTAGATTGCCCATAGTGACAGCTTTGGGAGCCAGGATTAGCTCTAATATCTATATATTTCTTGCCCACTGGCTTCCTTCCTCTACCAAATACAGGGGTCTTGACTTTTTCTATTATTCCCTCATTAATCTTTCCAGTAACTCTCTCTTCCCCTGAAAACCTTGACCTCTGGCAGTAGCATGACTGACTTTATCAGGCAGACCTAACTGTACAGACAGTGAAAAACTTTCTTCACCAAGTATTAGCCAGTTTATTAAAAACTACCTTAGGTCCTTACTCACATCAAAATGAATTTATATAAAATACTTGGCACCCATGGCTTACATAAAAAAGAGTCTTGGGTGTCTAAAAAGAAACTAATATAAAATAAAGCTGTTTGTTTTGGTGTGAGAGAGAAATATTTAGAAATGTGTGTGTATGGTCGGTATAAGGTAGATCAAGAAGTAAAAATTAAAAAAAAGATCTGAAATAAGAATGAGATTCCCTAAAGTTAGGAAAATCAGTTGAGTCTAATATCAGGTTCGTGTTTTCTTTTTTAGGTAAGCATCACTAAAATGTGTTAAGAGAGCCCATTTTGTATAGTACATTTAAGAATTTGAAGAAAATGGGCATCAGTTTAGAAAAAAGCATAGAATTATAATCCTGTACACACATATCTTATATTCCAAAACCTCCCTAATGCAGTATATTGCAGAATATCAAGGTAACAATTAGATATATTTCTCACAGCCCATTGTTTATGTGAAAGAAAATCAGTCTATAACACTGTCTTTCCACATGGGCAAAATGTATAGATTTGTTAAACTTAATTACATTGAACAAATGAATGCTGTGAGTAAAAGGAAGACTACCTTGTTAATGAAAAATAAAACATCTTTGGAGGTAATTCCATTTACTGATATAATTATCTAGTCCTGTATTATCTACTGTTTTCTCCATTTCCATAAGAAATGAAAAAGGAGGCTACTACAAATGCAAACTCCTCATCATTATAAGAATATAATTGTAACTGTCAAGGAGTCCAAATGAATTTATGCCTCACTTGGACTAAATCAGAAAAATATAGTTCATTACAGATGCTATATTCTCAGCAGGAAAAAACACACTCACATGCACACACACACATATACATACACTTATAAGTCAGAATTTGTGAAATTTGGCATATGATACTAGTAACGGCACTAGTAGTGTACTTTTTTGCTCTTAAATCTTTTATATAGGCCGGGCGTGGTGGCTCACGCCTGTAATCCTAGCACTCTGGGAGGCCGAGGTGGGCGGATCATTCTGAGCTCAGGAGTTCGAGACCAGCCTGAGCAAGAGTGAGACCCCATCTCTACCAAAAATAGAAAGAAATTAATTG